>JAHIAM010005922.1:5000-42500 GCA_021605205.1 Aegilops longissima
ATTCGACTTCTCCTTCCTCTAAATGATAAGGTTCAATGGACTTCTCGCGGCGTCGAGGCGGCGAACCCCCGTCGCGCGCGATCGAACACTTCACGGACCATTCAATCGGTAGGGCGGCAGGCGGTGTGTACAAAGGCAGGGGCGTAGTCAGCGAGCTGATGACTCGCGCTTACTAGGCATTCCTCGTTGAAGACCAACAATTGCAATGATCTATCCCCATCACGATGAAATTTCCCAAGATTACCGGGCCTGTCGGCCAGGCTATATACTCGTTGAATACATCGTGTGTAGCGGCGTGCGACCCAGAACATCTAAGGGCATCACAGACCTGTTATTGCCTCAAACTTCCGTCGCCTAAGCGGCGATAGTCCCTCTAAGAAGCTAGCTGCGGAGGATGGCTCCGCATAGCTAGTTAGCAGGCTGAGGTCTCGTTAGATTAGCGGAATTAACCAGACAAATCGCTCCACCAACTAAAACGGCCATGCACCACCACCCATAGAATCAAGAAAGAGCTCTCAGTCTGTCAATCCTTGCTATATCGGACCTGGTAAGTTTCCCGTGTTGAGTCAAATTAAGCCGCAGGCTCCGCTGGTGGTGCCCTTCCGTCAATTCCTTTAAGTTTCAGCCTTGCGACCATACTCCCCGGAACCCAAAGACTTTGATTTCTCATAAGGTGCGGCGAGTCCTATAAGCAACATCCGCCGATCCTGGTGGCATCGTTTATAGTTGAGACTAGGGCGGTATCGATCGTCTTGAGCCCCAACTTTCGTTCTTGATTAATGAAAACATCCTTGGCAAATGCTTTCGCGGTTGTTCGTCTTTCATAAATCCAAAATTTCACCTCGACTATAAATCTGAATGCCCCGACTGTCCTATTAATCATTACTCCGATCCGAAGGCCAACACAATAGGACGGAATCCTATGATGTTATCCCATGCTAATGTATCAGGCGATGGCTTGCTTTGAGCACTCTAATTTCTTCAAAATAGCGATGCGGAAACACGACCCGGCCAATTAAGGCTAGGGGCGCGATGCGGCGAAGGTCAGTAGGTCGGTGCTTCGCCGTGGTGACCGGCCGACCGGCCCAGGTCAACTCTGAGCTTTTAGCTGCAACAACTTAAATATCGCTATTGGAGCTGGAATTACGCGGCTGCTGGCACAGACTTGCCCTCAATGGATCCTCGTTAAAGGATTTAGATTGTACTCATTCAATTACGGACACTAATCGCCCGGTATTGTTATTTATTGTCACTACCTCCCGTGTCATTGGGATTGGGTAATTTCGCGCTGCTGCCTTCCTTGGATGTGGTAGCCGTTTCTCAGGCTCCCTCTCGGAATCGAACCCTAATTCTCCGTCACCCGTCACCACCATGGTAGGCCCTATCCTACCATCGAAGTTGATAGGGCAGAAATTTGAATGATCGTCGCCCGGCACGAAGGCCGTGCGATCCGTCGAGTTATCATGAATCATCGGATCAGCGAGCGAGCCGCGCCAGCCTTTTATCTAATAAATCGCCCCTCGAAGTCGGGGTTTGTTGCGTATTAGCTCTAAATTACTACGGTTATCCGGTACGTACCATCAAACAAACTATAACTGATTTAATGAGCCATTCGCGGTTTCACAGTTCAAATTGGTTCATACTTGCACATGCATGGCTTAATCTTTGAGACAAGCATATGACTACTGGCAGGATCAACCAGGTATACGTCCTTGGTGGCGCCCAGCACGACCATCGTCCTGCGCTTCCACTTTCGTGGAAACTCAGAGGCAACAACCGGGCGGTTGTCGCTCTTGGCGGCATAGCTCATCCTCCTTGAGGATCGGCGCGAAATCGCGTATCCTACGTAACTGTGGAAGGTAGAGGCAACTCCTGTTCGGTTGTTCTCAATTCGGAGGCGTTGGGTGGTCGAGGCAACCAAAAGGCCACGACCCTTTATCGTCAGCAGCATCCGAGACCAAAAGCAAGGCGAGGTTGCCTTGATAGCAGCGAGGCGTAACATGCATGCCGCGCGACGACGCGCGCCATAGCGCTATTGGCGCAGCAGCACACCCAAAGGCGTCCGCGCGAGGCAACAATTATCGAAGCACCACTTCCGTGGGTGGTGCTGCGCATAAGCACTCTTAATCAGCGATTGAAACCACCACGAGGGGCGAGACACGGCGCGGTAGTCGGCGCAGTACAGCAGGGGATCTACCGGCGAACCACGGGTCCAAAGCTACTCATGCGCTTAGTAGCCAACAAGCGGTCAAACCAACCAAGCCTCCGCCCGTGCGACGCAGAGGATCACACCTGGCGTCCTGCAAGGCCAAATCGCGTGTGTCACACCGTACCAATAAAATTACGGATGAAGCGATTTTTGAAGGCAACTTAATCGGGGCGTCGGTGCAGCGTTGTCCGGCGGTCTTATCGTGCCGCAAGCGGGCTAATTTCCTGTTTCCCGAGCCACATTCGGCTGTTGGGTCAAATTTCACTTGAGGGCGTACAGGGGACGGGACAGCGATGACGTTGCCCCCGAGGGGCAACGGTTTTCCGGAGGCGACATTCGAGGGAAACCGTTGCGACTGTTTACCGTCGGTCGGATCGTGTACGAAACGGGGTACTTTCCTGTTTCCGAAGCCACGTTCGGCTGTAGGGTCAGGATTTCTCACGAGACGTACACAGGACCGGGCCAGCACCTTCGTGATGGCATAACGACGGGACATCCGAGGCAACGTTGGGAAAGGATGGGCATACGAGAAAACGGGTGTTTTTCCTAAGAAAAACCACCGTGTTCGTCACCACCAGGAAGGACCCTCCCCTACTATGCCGGGGTTTTAGCCCCCTTGGGACCCCTGCCCTTCAGTTTGTGAAGGAGGGTACACTGTTTTAAGCGCTGCCGTGGCAGCGTTTTCTCTCATGAGACATGTTTTTGCTGCCATGGCACCGTTTCTTGACCATCATTTGCTAGTTTTGATCCAGTTTCCATGGCGTATGGGCCTTTTTCCTCCGGAGGTCGTACCCGTTCACGTGTCCGTATGCGTGCGTGTGCCTCGTCGTGGTTTGCCCAGTTTTCCAAAGCGCGCGTCGGTTCCGTCCACGGCGAAGTCGGCCAGTTTTTCCGTGTCGCGTACAGCCCGTTCACGGCCCCGTGTACGTGTGTGTGTCTCGTACGTGGTTTTGCCCAGTTTTCCATGGCGCGCGTCACGTTCTGTCCACGACGGGCGTCGGCCGTTTTTTTCCCGTGTCCACGCACAGCCCGTTCACGGGTCCGTGTAAGGGTCCGTGTACATGTGTGTGCCTCGTACGTGGTTTTGCCCAGTTTTCCTTGCCGCGCGTCCCGTTCCGTCCACGACGTGCGTCGGCCGTTTTTTCCCGTGTCCACGTACAGCCCGTTCACGGGTCCGTGTAAGGTCGTGTGCGTGTGTGTGCCTCGTCGTGGTTTTGCCCAGTTTTCCATGGCGCGCGTCCGTTCCGTCCACGGCGGCCGTCGGCGTTTTTTCGTGTCCACGTACAGCCCGTTCACGGGTCCGTGTAAGGGTCCGTGTACGTGTGTCTGCCTCGTACGTGGTTTTGCCCAGTTTTCCATGGCGCGCGTCCAGTTCCGTCCACGACGGGCGTCGGCCGTTTTTTCCCGTGTCCACGTACAGCCAGTTCACGGGTCCGTGTAACGGTCCATGTACGTGTGTGTGCCTCGTACGTGGTTTTGCCCAGTTTTCCATGGCGCGCGTCCCGTTCCGTCCACGACGGCCGTAGGCCGTTTTTTTTTTCGTGTCCACGTACAGCCCGTTCACGGGTCCGTGTAAGGGTCCGTGTACGTGTGTGTGCCTCGTACATGGTTTTGCCCAGTTTTCCATTGCGCGCGCCCCGTTCCGTCCACGACCGCCGTCGGCCGTTTTTTCCCGTGTCCACGTACAGCCCGTTTCACGGGTCCGTGTAAGGGTCCGTGTACGTGTGTGTGCCTCGTACGTGGTTTTGCCCAGTTTTCCATGGCGCGCGTCCGGTTCCGTCCACGACGGTCGTCGGCCGTTTTTTCCCGTGTCCACGTACAGCCCGTTCACGGGTCCGTGTACGTGTGTGTGCCTCGTACGTGGTTTTGCCCAGTTTTCCATGGCGCGCGTCCGTTCCGTCCACGACGGCCGTTTTCGCGTTTTTTTTCGTGTCCACGTACAGCCCGTTCACGGGTCCGTGTAAGGGTCCGTGTACGTGTGTGTGCCTCGTACATGGTTTTGCCCAGTTTTCCATTGCGCGCGCCCTGTTCCGTCCACGACGGCCGTCGGCCGGTTTTTCCCGTGTCCACGTACAGCCAGTTTCACGGGTCCGTGTAAGGGTCCGTGTACGTGTGTGTGCCTCGTACGTGGTTTTGCCCAGTTTTCCATGGCGCGCGTCCCGTTCCGTCCACGACGGTCGTCGGCCGTTTTTTCCCGTGTCCACGTACAGCCCGTTCACGGGTCCGTGGACGTGTGTGTGCCTCGTACGTGGTTTTGCCCAGTTTTCCATGCGCGCGCCCGTTCCGTCCACGGCGGCCGTCGGCGTTTTTTCCGTGTCCCGTGCTGCCCGTTCACGGGGGTCCGTGTAAAGTCGTGTGCGTGTGCGTGCCTCGTCGTGCTTTTGCCTAGTTTTGCATGGCGTGCGTCCCGTTCCGTCCACGGCGGGCGTTGCCGTTTTTCCCGTGTCCACGTACAGCCCGTTTTCACGGGTCCGAGTTCACGGGTCCGTGTGCGTGTGTGTGCCTCGTACGTGGTTTTGCCCAGTTTTCCATGGTGCGCGTCCGCTTCCGTACCGGCGGCGTGTCGGCCACTTTTTCCCGTGTCCCGTATAACCCGTTCACGGGTCCGTTTAAGTTTCGTGTGCGTGGTTTTGCCTAGTTTTCCATAGTGCGCGTCCAGTTCCGTCCACGACTCTTGCCGTGTCTCCGATAACCGTTCATTGTGATGACATCCCATGTATGAATGGGCCAAGTATCTTGGTCACTTGGCACAAATAGTTTTGAGTGTGCTCGCGACTGGCCTTATCGGTGATTGTGTATGTCATATAAGGGACTTTACCATTTGTCTTGACCATGACTTAGCCGTGTAGCCTGGGACGAAGGCATCCGCATGAATCGGTCAAGTATCTTGGTCACTTGGCACATATAGTTTTGAGTGTGCTCGCCACTGGTCTTATGGAGTGATTGCATATGTCATATAAGGGACTTTACCATTTGTCTTGATCATGACTTAGGCGTGTAGCCTGTGTGGCGGCATCCGCATGAATCGGCCAAGTATCTTGGTCATTTGGCACATATAGTTTTGAGTGTTGTTTCCGCTGGCCTTATCGGGTGATTGCGTATGTCTTACAAGGGACTTTGCCATTTCTTTTCACCATGACTTAGCGGTGCAGAATTTGGGTACCATATCTGAACCTTACTTGGTGAAGGAGAGTTGTGGGGGAGGGACGAATCCGTGCGACATGGGGCTGGATCTCAGTGGATCGTGGCAGCAAGGCCACTCTGCCACTTACAATGCCCCGTCGCGTATTTAAGTCGTCTGCAAAGGATTCAGCCCACCGCCCGTTGGGAAGGGAGCTTGGCGGACGCGGGCGCGCGCGCGTCGGCGGACCGGCTTAACCAATGTACGGGCCCTTGAGGCATAGCGCCCCTAACGTGGGTCGGGCGGGCGGCGGCGCGGCGTCGCATGCTAGCGGATTCGACTTAGGCGTTCGGTCATAATCCGGCCACGGTAACCAGCGCCCTGGCTTTTCAACCAAGCGCGATGACCAATTGTGTGAATCAGCGGTTCCTCTCGTACTAGGTTGAATTACTATCGCGACACTGTCATCGGTGAGGGTAAAACTAACCTGTCTCACGACGGTCTAAACCCAGCTCCGTTCCCTATTGGTGGGTGAACAATCCAACACTTGGTGAATTCTGCTTCACAATGATAGGAAGAGCCGACATCGAAGGATCAAAAAGCAGCGTCGCTATGAGCGGCTTGGCTGCCACAAGCCAGTTATCCTGTGGTAACTTTTACGACACCTCTAGCTTCAAACTCCGAAGATCTAAAGGATCGATAGGCCACGCTTTCACGGTTCGTATTCGTCTGGAAATCAGAATCAAGCGAGCTTTTACCCTTTTGTTCCACGAGATTTCTGTTCTCGTTGAGCTCATCTTAGGACACCTGCGTTATCTTTTAACAGATGTGCGCCCCAGCCAAACTCCCACGACAATGTCTTCCGCCGGATCGGCCCGGTAAGACCGGGCCTTGGAATAAAAGGAGGACATGCCCGCTTCCGACCCACGGAATAAGTAAAATAACGTTAAAAGTAGTGGTATTTCACTTGCGCCGTGAGAACTCCCTTATCCTACACCTCTCAAGTCATTTCACAAAGTCGGACTAGAGTCAAGCTCAACAGGGTCTTCTTTCCCGCTGATTCCGTAAGCCCGTTCCTTGGCTGTGGTTTGCTGGATAGTAGACAGGGACAGTGGGAATCTCGTTAATCCATTCATCGCGTCACTAATTAGATGGCGAGGCATTTGGCTACTATAAGAGAGTCATAGTTACTCCGCCGTTTACCGGCGCTTGGTTGAATTTCTTCACTTTGACATTGAGCCTGGGCAGAAATCACATTGCGTCGGCATCGCGAGACCATCGCAATGCTTTGTTTTAATTAAGCGGTCGGATTCCCTTGTCGTACCAGTTCTGAGTCGACTGTTTCATGCTCGGGAAAGCCCGAAGAAGCGATTCAGTCCGTCCCCGGCCGCGCGCGGCGACCGCTCTCGCCGCGTGAGCAGCTCGAGCAATCCGCCGACAGCCGGCGGGTTGGGGCGGGACCCCGAGCCCAGTCCTCGAGCCAATCCTTTTCGAGATTCGGATCCGTTTGCCGACTTCCCTTGCCTACATTGTTCCATTGGCGAGGCTGTTCACCTTGGAGACCTGATGCGGTTATGAAATGCGACCGGGCGTGAGCGGTTTTCGGTCCTCCGGTTTTCATGGGCGCGCGCGGCTGCGGACACCAGCGGCGTGCGGTGCTCTTCCGGCCACTGGACCCTACCTCCGGCTGAACCGTTTCCAGGGTTGGCAGGCCGTTAAGCAGAAAGATAACTCTTCCGAGGCCCCGCGGCGTCTCGGACTTCCTAACGTCGCCGTCAACGCCACATCGGCTGGAAATCTTAACCCGATTCCCTTCGGGGATGCGGCGTGATCGCGCTATCTGCGAGGTTACCCGTCCCTTAGGATCGGCTTACCCATGTGCAAGTGCCGTTCATGGAACCTTTCTCCTCTTGACCTTCAAAGTTCTCATTTGAATATTTGCTACTACCACCAAGATCTGCCGGCGGCGGCGCTCCGCCGGGCTCGCGCCCCAGTTTTGCAGCGGCGCGCGCGCCTCCTACTCATCGGGGCATGGCGCTCGCCCGGATGGCGGGTGTGGGTCGCGCTTCAGCGCCATCCATTTCGGGGCTAGTTGATTGGCGGTGAGTTGTTACACACTCCTTAGCGGTTTCGACTTCCATGACCACCGTCCTGCTGTCTTAATCGACCAACACCCTTTGTGGGTTCTAGGTTAGCGCGCGATTGGGCACCGTAACCCGGCTTCGGTTCATCCCGCATCGCGATTCTGCTTACCAAAATGGCCCACTTGGAGCACCGATTCCGTGTACGGCTCACGAAGCAGCCGCGCCATCCTACCTATTTAAAGTTTGAGAATAGGTCGAGGGCGTTGCGTCCCCAATGCCTCTAATCATTGGCTTTACGATAGAACTTCGTAATGGGCTCCAGCTATCACGAGAAACCGGAGGAACCAGCTACTAGATGGTTCGATTAGTCTTCGCCCTATACCCAAGTCAGACGAGCGATTTTTGCGTCGGTATCGCGAGCCTCCACGAGTTTCCTCTGGCCGCCCGCTCAGGCATAGTTCACCATCTTCCGGGTCCCGACAGGCGTGCTCCAACTCGAACCCTTCACGGAAGATCAGAATTCGGCCAGCGGTGCGGCCCGTGAGGACCTCCGCTCGTCAGCTTTGCGCATCCAGGTTTGAGACCCGTCGACTTCGCCGCATGTCAGACTCCTTGGTCCGTGTTTCAAGGCGGGTCGGATAGAAACCCGCGAGCCGTTGCAGCGCAGTGCCCGAGGACCGCCTTCGGTAGCGGTACCGGTACCGGCCGTGCGGCAGCGGCCACGGGGCACCTAAGGCCCCGGGCTTTGGCGGCGGCGCGGCCGACAACAATCCACACCCGAGCGGCGGCGGACCAGCAAAACCGTTCCGCATCGGCGGGCGCATCGCCGGCCCCATCCGCTTCCCTCCGGCAATTTCAAGCACTCTTTGACTCTCTTTTCAAAGTCCTTTTCATCTTTCCCTCGCGGTACTTGTTACGCTCTCGGTCTCTCGCCTGTATTTAGCCTTGGGCGGAGTCTACCGCCCGATTGGGCTGCATTCCCAAACAACCCGACTTCGTTGGCGGCGCCTCGTGGGGCGGCAGGGTCCGGGCAGACGGGGCTCTCACCCTCCCAGGCGCCCCTTTCCGAGGACTTGGGCCGGTCCGTCGCTGAGGCGCCTCTCCGGACTACAATTCGGACGACCAAGCCGCCCGATTCTCAAGCTGGGCTGCTCCGGTTCGCTTCGCCGTTACTAGGGAATCCTTGTAAGTTTCTTCTCCTCCGCTTATTTATATGCTTAAACTCAGCGGGTAGTCCCGCTGACCTGGGGTCGCGATCGAGCGACATGCGCGCCGTTTGCTGGGTCGTTCGAGGCCATAATGCGGCTGCGCGTCGGATGCACTGCGTTGATAAGCGAGGCGCCCACCATGCGCTGTGTCGGCGCGGTACACGGCAGCCCGATCTTGGTCCACCCCTTGCGAGGCGAGGACCAGATGCGCATCGATTCCCGATTAGGGTGGTTGGGGCGTGTTTTGGCGTGGCGCCCAGGCGGCGTGCCCTCGGCGAGTGGCCTCGGGCGCAACTTGCGTTCAAAGACTTCGATGGTTCGCGGGATTCTGCAATTCACACAGGTATCGCATTTCGCTCGTTCTTCATCGATCACGAGCGAGATATCCGTTGCGAGTCGTGTGGATTAAATAGCTTTTGCAACACGAGGGGCGGCTAGCAAGCTAGCCATGCCCCGGGTTAGGCACAGTGTTCCTTAGCGCCTTGGCGCCGTGGGTTCTTTACCCGAGCCCCACCGCTCGAGGAGGAGGTGGTCGAGCATTGGTCGGCGACGGACGATGCCGTCACCGGCGGATTGGATAGCGCGTCGCGGTCTGTTTTGGTCAGGGTCACGACAATGATCCTTCCGCAGGTTCACCTCGGAAACCTTATTCGACTTCTCCTTCCTCTAAATGATAAGGTTCAATGGACTTCTCGCGGCGTCGGCGGCGGCGAACGCCCCGTCGCGCGATCGAACACTTCACGGACCATTCAATCGGTAGGGCGGCAGGCGGTGTGTACAAAGGGCAGGGGCGTAGTCAGCGAGCTGATGACTCGCGCTTACTAGGCATTCCTCGTTGAAGACCAACAATTGCAATGATCTATCCCCATCACGATGAAATTTCCCAAGATTACCGGGCCTGTCGGCCAGGCTATATACTCGTTGAATACATCGATGTGTGGCGGCGTGCGACCCAGAACATCTAAGGGCATCACAGACCTGTTATTGCCTCAAACTTCCGTCGCCTAAGCGGCGATAGTCCCTCTAAGAAGCTAGCTGCGGAGGATGGCTCCGCATAGCTAGTTAGCAGGCTGAGGTCTCGTTAGTTAGCGGAATTAACCAGACAAATCGCTCCACCAACTAAAACGGCCATGCACCACCACCCATAGAATCAAGAAAGAGCTCAGTCTGTCAATCCTTGCTATATCGGACCTGGTAAGTTTCCCGTGTTGAGTCAAATTAAGCCGCAGGCTCCGCTGGTGGTGCCCTTCCGTCAATTCCTTTAAGTTTCAGCCTTGCGACCATACTCCCCGGAACCCAAAGACTTTGATTTCTCATAAGGTGCGGCGAGTCCTATAAGCAACATCCGCCGATCCTGGTGGCATCGTTTATAGTTGAGACTAGGGCGGTATCGATCGTCTTGAGCCCCAACTTTCGTTCTTGATTAATGAAAACATCCTTGGCAAATGCTTTCGCGGTTGTTCGTCTTTCATAAATCCAAAATTTCACCTCGACTATAAATCTGAATGCCCCGACTGTCCTATTAATCATTACTCCGATCCGAAGGCCAACACAATAGGACGGAATCCTATGATGTTATCCCATGCTAATGTATCAGGCGATGGCTTGCTTTGAGCACTCTAATTTCTTCAAAGTAGCGATGCGGAAACACGACCCGGCCAATTAAGGCTAGGGCGCGATGCGGCGAAGGTCAGTAGGTCGATTGCTGCGCCCGTGGTGACCGGCCGACCGGCCCAGGTCAACTCTGAGCTTTTAAGCTGCAACAACTTAAATATCGCTATTGGAGCTGGAATTACGCGGCTGCTGGCACAGACTTGCCCTCAATGGATCCTCGTTAAAGGATTTAGATTGTACTCATTCAATTACGGACACTAATCGCCCGGTATTGTTATTTATTGTCACTACCTCCCGTGTCAGGATTGGGTAATTTCGCGCGCTGCTGCCTTCCTTGGATGTGGTAGCCGTTTCTCAGGCTCCCTCTCGGAATCGAACCCTAATTCTCCGTCACCCGTCACCACCATGGTAGGCCCTATCCTACCATCGAAGTTGATAGGGCAGAAATTTGAATGATCGTCGCCCGGCACGAAGGCCGTGCGATCCGTCGAGTTATCATGAATCATCGGATCAGCGGCGAGCCCGCGTCAGCCTTTTATCTAATAAATCGCCCCTCCGAAGTCGGGGTTTGTTGCGTATTAGCTCTAAATTACTACGGTTATCCGGTAGCACGTACCATCAAACAAACTATAACTGATTTAATGAGCCATTCGCGGTTTCACAGTTCAAATTGGTTCATACTTGCACATGCATGGCTTAATCTTTGAGACAAGCATATGACTACTGGCAGGATCAACCAGGTATACGTCCTTGGTGGCGCCCAGCACGACCATCGTCCTGCGCTTCCACTTTCGTGGAAACTCAGAGGCAACAACCGGGCGGTTGTCGCTCTTGGCGGCATAGCTCATCCTCCTTGAGGATCGGCGCGAAATCGCGTATCCTACCGCGTAACTGTGGAAGGTAGAGGCAACTCCTGTTCGGTTGTTCTCAATTCGGAGGCGTTGGGTGGTCGAGGCAACCAAAGGGCCACGACCCTTTATCGTCAGCAGCATCCGAGACCAAAAGCAAAGCGAGGTTGCCTTGATAGCAGCGAGCGCGTAACATGCCAGCGCCCACGAGCGCGCCGCGCTAGCTATTGGCGCAGCAGCACACCCAAAGGCGTCCGCGCGAGGCAACAATTATCGAAGCACCACTTCCGTGGGTGGTGCTGCGCATAAGCACTCTTAATCAGCGATTGAAACCACCACGAGGGGCGAGACGCGGCGCGGTAGTCGGCGCAGTACAGCAGGGGATCTACCGGCGAACCACGGGTCCAAAGCTACTCATGCGCTTAGTAGCCAACAAGCGGTCAAACCAACCAAGCCTCCGCCCGCCCGTGCGACGCAGAGGATCACTGCTGGCGTCCTGCAAGGCCAAATCAAATCGCGTGTGTCACACCGTACCAATAAAATTCGGATGAAGCGATTTTTGAAGGCAACTTAATCGGGGCGTCGGTGCAGCGTTGTCCGGCGGTCTTATCGTGCCGCAAGCAGGCTAATTTCCTGTTTCCCGAGCCACATTCGGCTGTTGGGTCAAATTTCACTTGAGGGCGTACAGGGGACGGGACAGCGATAGCGTTGCCCCGAGGGGCAACGGTTTTCAGGCGACATTCGAGGGAAACCGTTGCGACTGTTTACCGTCGGTCGGATCGTGTACGAAACGGGGTACTTTCCTGTTTCCGAAGCCACGTTCGGCTGTAGGGTCAGGATTTCTCACGAGACGTACACGGGACCGGGCCAGCACCTTCGTGATGGCATAGCGGCCAGGACATCGAGGCAGCGTTGGGAAAGGATGGGCATCACGAGAAAGCGGGTGTTTTCCTAAGAAAAACCACCGTGTTCCGTACACCACCAGGAAGGACCCTCCCCTACTATACCGGGGTTTTAGCCCCCTTGGGACCCCTGCCCTTCAGTTTGTGAAGGAGGGTACACTGTTTTAAGCGCTGCCGTGGCAGTTTTTTCTCATGAGACATGTTTTTGCTGCCATGGCACCGTTTCTTGACCATCATTTGCTAGTTTTGATCCAGTTTCCATGGCGTATGGGCCTTTTTCCTCCGGAGGTCTCGTACCCGTTCACGTGTGCGTATGCGTGCGTGTGCCTCGTCGTGGTTTGCCCAGTTTTCCAAGGCGCGCGTCCGGTTCCGTCCACGACGGGAGTCGGCCAGTTTTTTCCCGTGTCCGCGTACAGCCCGTTCACGGCCCCGTGTACGTGTGTGTGTCTCGTACGTGGTTTTGCCCAGTTTTCCATGGCGCGCGTCACGTTCTGTCCACGACGGGCGTCGGCCGTTTTTTTCCCGTGTCCACGCACAGCCCGTTCACGGGTCCGTGTAAGGGTCCGTGTACATGTGTGTGCCTCGTACGTGGTTTTGCCCAGTTTTCCTTGCCGCGCGTCCCGTTCCGTCCACGACGTGCGTCGGCCGTTTTTTCCCGTGTCCACGTACAGCCCGTTCACGGGTCCGTGTAAGGGTCCGTGTACGTGTGTGTGCCTCGTACGTGGTTTTGCCCAGTTTTCCATGGCGCGCGTCCCGTTCCGTCCACGACGGCCGTCGGCGTTTTTTCGTGTCCACGTACAGCCCGTTCACGGGTCCGTGTAAGGTCGTGTCGTGTGTCTGCCTCGTCGTGGTTTTGCCCAGTTTTCCATGCGCGCGTCCAGTTCCGTCCACGACGGGCGTCGGCCGTTTTTTCCCGTGTCCACGTACAGCCAGTTCACGGGTCCGTGTAACGGTCCATGTACGTGTGTGTGCCTCGTACGTGGTTTTGCCCAGTTTTCCATGGCGCGCGTCCCGTTCCGTCCACGACGGCCGTAGGCCGTTTTTTTTTTCGTGTCCACGTACAGCCCGTTCACGGGTCCGTGTAAGGGTCCGTGTACGTGTGTGTGCCTCGTACATGGTTTTGCCCAGTTTTCCATTGCGCGCGCCCCGTTCCGTCCACGACCGCCGTCGGCCGTTTTTTCCCGTGTCCACGTACAGCCCGTTTCACGGGTCCGTGTAAGGGTCCGTGTACGTGTGTGTGCCTCGTACGTGGTTTTGCCCAGTTTTCCATGGCGCGCGTCCGGTTCCGTCCACGACGGTCGTCGGCCGTTTTTTCCCGTGTCCACGTACAGCCCGTTCACGGGTCCGTGTACGTGTGTGTGCCTCGTACGTGGTTTTGCCCAGTTTTCCATGGCGCGCGTCCCGTTCCGTCCACGACGGCCGTACGCCGTTTTTTTTTTCGTGTCCACGTACAGCCCGTTCACGGGTCCGTGTAAGGGTCCGTGTACGTGTGTGTGCCTCGTACATGGTTTTGCCCAGTTTTCCATTGCGCGCGCCCTGTTCCGTCCACGACGGCCGTCGGCCGTTTTTTCCCGTGTCCACGTACAGCCAGTTTCACGGGTCCGTGTAAGGGTCCGTGTACGTGTGTGTGCCTCGTACGTGGTTTTGCCCAGTTTTCCATGGCGCGCGTCCCGTTCCGTCCACGACGGTCGTCGGCCGTTTTTTCCCGTGTCCACGTACAGCCCGTTCACGGGTCCGTGGACGTGTGTGTGCCTCGTACGTGGTTTTGCCCAGTTTTCCATGGCGCGCGCCCCGTTCCGTCCACGACGGCCGTCGGCCGTTTTTTTTCCCGTGTCCACGTGCTGCCCGTTCACGGGTCCGTGTAAGGGTCCGTGTACGTGTGCGTGCCTCGTACGTGCTTTTGCCTAGTTTTGCATGGCGTGCGTCCCGTTCCGTCCACGACGGACGTCGGCCGTTTTTTCCCGTGTCCACGTACAGCCCGTTTTCACGGGTCCGAGTTCACGGGTCCGTGTGCGTGTGTGTGCCTCGTACGTGGTTTTGCCCAGTTTTCCATGGTGCGCGTCCGCTTCCGTACACGACGCGTGTCGGCCACTTTTTTCCCGTGTCCCCGTATAACCCGTTCACGGGTCCGTTTAAGAGTTCGTGTACGTGGTTTTGCCTAGTTTTCCATGGTGCGCGTCCAGTTCCGTCCACGACTCTTGCCCGTGTCTCCGATAACACGTTCATTGTGATGACATCCCATGTATGAATGGGCCAAGTATCTTGGTCACTTGGCACAAATAGTTTTGAGTGTGCTCGCGACTGGCCTTATCGGTGATTGTGTATGTCATATAAGGGACTTTACCATTTGTCTTGACCATGACTTAGCCGTGTAGCCTGGGACGAAGGCATCCGCATGAATCGGTCAAGTATCTTGGTCACTTGGCACATATAGTTTTGAGTGTGCTCGCCACTGGTCTTATGGAGTGATTGCATATGTCATATAAGGGACTTTACCATTTGTCTTGATCATGACTTAGGCGTGTAGCCTGTGTGGCGGCATCCGCATGAATCGGCCAAGTATCTTGGTCATTTGGCACATATAGTTTTGAGTGTTGTTTCCGCTGGCCTTATCGGGTGATTGCGTATGTCTTACAAGGGACTTTGCCATTTCTTTTCACCATGACTTAGCGGTGCAGAATTTGGGTACCATATCTGAACCTTACTTGGTGAAGGAGAGTTGTGGGGGAGGGACGAATCCGTGCGACATGGGGCTGGATCTCAGTGGATCGTGGCAGCAAGGCCACTCTGCCACTTACAATGCCCCGTCGCGTATTTAAGTCGTCTGCAAAGGATTCAGCCCACCGCCCGTTGGGAAGGGAGCTTTCGGCGGCGGCGCGGCGCGCGTCGGCGGACCGGCTTAACCAATGTACGGGCCCTTGAGGCATAGCGCCCCTAACGTGGGTCGAGGCGGGGCGGCGGCGCGGCGTCGCATGCTAGCGGATTCTGACTTAGGCGTTCGGTCATAATCCGGCACCACGGTAACCGCGCACTGGCTTTTCAACCAAGCGCGATGACCAATTGTGTGAATCAGCGGTTCCTCTCGTACTAGGTTGAATTACTATCGCGACACTGTCATCGGTGGGTAAAACTAACCTGTCTCACGACGGTCTAAACCCAGCTCACGTTCCCTATTGGTGGGTGAACAATCCAACACTTGGTGAATTCTGCTTCACAATGATAGGAAGAGCCGACATCGAAGGATCAAAAAGCAGCGTCGCTATGAGCGGCTTGGCTGCCACAAGCCAGTTATCCTGTGGTAACTTTTACGACACCTCTAGCTTCAAACTCCGAAGATCTAAAGGATCGATAGGCCACGCTTTCACGGTTCGTATTCGTCTGGAAATCAGAATCAAGCGAGCTTTTACCCTTTTGTTCCACGAGATTTCTGTTCTCGTTGAGCTCATCTTAGGACACCTGCGTTATCTTTTAACAGATGTGCGCCCCAGCCAAACTCCCACGACAATGTCTTCCGCCGGATCGGCCCGGTAAGACCGGGCCTTGGAATAAAAGGAGGACATGCCCGCTTCCGACCCACGGAATAAGTAAAATAACGTTAAAAGTAGTGGTATTTCACTTGCGCCGTGAGAACTCCCATATCCTACACCTCTCAAGTCATTTCACAAAGTCGGACTAGAGTCAAGCTCAACAGGGTCTTCTTTCCCGCTGATTCCGTAAGCCCGTTCCTTGGCTGTGGTTTGCTGGATAGTAGACAGGGACAGTGGGAATCTCGTTAATCCATTCATCGCGTCACTAATTAGATGGCGAGGCATTTGGCTACTATAAGAGAGTCATAGTTACTCCGCCGTTTACCGGCGCTTGGTTGAATTTCTTCACTTTGACATTGAGAGCACTGGGCAGAAATCACATTGCGTCGGCATCGCGAGACCATCGCAATGCTTTGTTTTAATTAAGCGGTCGGATTCCCTTGTCGTACCAGTTCTGAGTCGACTGTTTCATGCTCGGGAAAGCCCGAAGAAGCGATTCGTCCGTCCCCCGGCGGCGCGGCGACCGCTCTCGCCGCGTGAGCAGCTCGAGCAATCCGCCGACAGCCCGGCGGGTTGGGGCGGGCGTCGGAACCTGCAACTGTTTTGGAAGTATCTGTGAGTCACGGGGACTCAGCAATCTCACACCAGCGAGATCAAGACTATTTAAGCTTATAGGAAGGACAGAGTAGTAAAGTGGAGCTGCAGCAAGCGACTAGCATATATGGTGGCTACATCGCAAAAGAGAGCGAGAAGAGGAGCAAAGCACGGTCGTGAAGCTAGTAGCGATCAAGAAGTGATCTGAACTACTTCGTCGGACATAACTCCAACACCGTGTTCACTTCCGGACTCCGCCGAGAAGAGACCATCACGGTTACACACGCGGTTGATGTGTATTTTATTTGAGGTCAACGGGTTTTCTACAACGGACATTAACAAATTCCCATCTGCCTCATAACGCGAGCACGGCTTTGAAAGATATTACCTGCGGGGTGTCCCAACAAGCCCATTATAAGCTCTCACGGTCAGCGAAGGATATTCCTTCTACCGGGAAGACCCGATCAATCTCGGAATCCCGGACTACAAGACATTTCGACAGCAATAAAACAAGACCAGCAAAGCCGCCCGATTGTGCCGACAAATCCCGATAGGAGCTGCACATATCTCGTTCTCAGGGCACATCCGGATGAGACATCCTCGAGTAAAACCAAGCCTCGAGTTTCCCGTGGTGCCCCATGATCTACTCGTTTGGACCAGCACTTTCGAAGGAGCACTGGTCGGGGGGGGGGGTTAAAATAAAGATGACCCTCGGGCTCGCGAAAACCGGGGAAAAGGCTTAGGTGGCAAATGGTAAAACCAAAGTTGGGCCT
This sequence comes from Aegilops longissima, assembly GCA_021605205.1. NCBI lineage: Eukaryota > Viridiplantae > Streptophyta > Magnoliopsida > Poales > Poaceae > Aegilops > Aegilops longissima. The sequence continues at coordinate 21,881 of JAHIAM010005922.1, forward strand.
CTTTGGGCGAGTCTTATTCAAAGCGAACTGTCAAGGGGTCCATAAATCACCCAACCGTGTAAGGAGCATAAAATCAAGGAACATAACACGGTATGGCGGAAACTAGGGTGGCAAGAGTGGAACAAAACACCAGGCATAAGGCCGAGCCTTCCACCCTTTACCAAGTATATAGATGTATTAATTATAGCAGATATATATTGTGATATCCCCAACAAGTAAACATGTTCCAAATAGGAACAACATCTCCATGTTCAACAAGGAACAAACTTCAGCTTCACTGCAACTAGCAGCGCTATAAGAGGGCTGAGCAAAGCGGTAACATAGCCAATCAACGGTTTGCTAGGAAAGGATGGTTAGGGGCTGACATGGCAATATGGGTGGCATGATATAGCAAGTGGTAGGCATCGCAGCATAGGCATAGCAAAAAGCGAGCAACTAGCATAGCAAAGATAGAAGTGATTTCGAGGTATGGTCATCTTGCGCAATGTTCTCGAGTTGTCGAAAGCTTGATCCTCGTAAGCGTTCTCAACAGGTTCCTCGTTCACGTACTGGTCTCCGGCTCTACCCAAAGCAACAACACAAACAAAGGAACCACAATAAATCACGGTGCAATGCACAATCAACATGATGCAAAACATGACATGATATGCGGGATGTGATATGCAATGCGTATATGCGCTCCGGAAGGTAAATGATGAACCAGGCATCAACTTGGCAAACCAAGTATGCCACTGGAAAGATGAGATGATTTGGTTGAAATCGATATAAAGATCACGGAATCGGATGCACGGTTTGGAAATGACAAGCAAAACAAGAATGGCACAAATCTGCCATTAACAGCATGATGCCACTTAGCAAGCAACAAATAATTAAGCTACTGCACCCAAACGTACCAACAAAGCACATGGCAGTGATCTACACAAGATGCTCGACAAAAGATGAGCACTGAGCTACGGCTAGTTCACATCATAACAGGTTCAAACAAGCATGGCAAAAGTGCACAAAATATCAGGCTGGACATGGCAAAAACAGCATCAGGTTGCAATGTTCAGAGCAAGAAAACTACATGCTACAGGAACTTAAAATAGCAAAACATGGCATGGCATGAATCTACTCAAAGCATAGAACAAAAGTCCCTTACTGACCATAAGCCAAAAGGATTAGAAAATATAGTAACACCCATGTCAATATTGAAAGTTTAGTTAACAGATTCAGCAACATGGCATGTCAAAACTGATAACGAGTAGGCATGTTTACAAGCTCAATGCACTCACTACAGAGCCTCATATGATAAACTAAGCATACATACATCAAGAAGACATGGCATAGAAGACATACATGGCAAGAACAATAACATAGCATACATGGATCAACCACAACAAGCTTGGCAAAATTGAATAACATGTAAACAATCTGCCAGGAAACATTTGGTAGCAAAAGTAGAGCTCGATTGACTCAAGCTATGGCACTCCATAATTGCAAACAAAGGCATGGATGGATAGAGCAAGACATGATTTACAAAACACCCTTACTGAAGTATCTCAAAATATGCATAGATCTCTCGGTATCATCAAGTTAACATGGCATCAAAATCAGCTAAAACAGGGCTGAAATCAGCAACATCAGGACACCTACTTTGCATGCTTGTGCTAGTCACCACATAGATCACAAAAATACATGGAATATACCCCTGGAAAGATGGCATGGCATATTTCAAAACACATGTAGGACTCAAATTCATAGGGTGCACACATTAATCATGGCAAAAATAACAAAAGTGCAAGTTCTGATAAAAATCAGAAACTAACATCACATAGCACTCTTCTAACAGCATTTCGGGCATCAAGATGAGCTCAAATGAAAATGATGCAATGAGATGAAATGATCTACTCTTGAGACGAACATTTTGACATATTATCGCATAAAATGGATCTATAGATGCAAAGATATACCACTTTGAAAATGCTACAAAATCAAAGATATGAAAGACTTAGAGAAAAAATGAGGGGAGAGAGTCAAGTCAGCAGCGCTTCGCGGATGCCGGATCGGATCGGGCGATCTGGCGGCTGGCGTGGGTCGCCGGAGAAAGGGTGGGAGAGGTGGCGAGAGGCGGGCGAGCGAGGCTGGGCGGGGGATGGGGGCGGCCTTGGCAAGGCGAGGTGGCCAGGCAGAGGAGGCGGCGAGCTGGCGATGGCGGCGGTGGCGGAGGGCGGCCAGGCGCGCGCGGCAGGCGGGCGGCGCAGGCGTGTGGTCTGTGGCAGGTGCGGTGCGGCGGGTCGAGGAGGCGGCGGCGGCGGCGAGGCGCGTCCGGGGCGGAGGGCAGCAGGCTGGCCCTGGCAGCCAGCGGGTCTTGGTGATGATGGGGCGCCAGGCGGCTGGCGTGGCTTTGGGATTGGGCGGCGGCGCGGGCGACAGCGTCCGGCTCGCCGGACGTGTCGGCGGCGCGGAGGAAATTGCTAGGGTTTCGGGGGATGATCCGGATTTTGGGGGAGATGTTTAAATAGGCATAGAGGAGCTAGGAGAGTCCAAATGAGGTGTAGTTTTCGCCCACACGATCGTGATCGAGCGACGGAGAGCATGGAAGTGACTTAGATGGGTTATTGGGCTGTTTTGAAGGGTGTTGGGCTGCAACTTAAAAGAGGCCTTTGCGAGAGTGCGGTTAACCGTTGGAGTACCAAGCGAGCTCCAAATGACCGAAACTTGACCGGTGGTCTCGGGTGGTATACCAAGGCCACTAGACAAACCTCGGTCCATTTCGAGAAGGTTTAATACCCTTTACGGAAAAAGCGTAAAAGGACGCCGGGGAGATAGGAGTGCGGATTGCAAAAGCGGACAACGGGAAAAATGCTCGGAATCATGAGGCGAACACGTATGCAAATCGATGCACATGATGACATGATAAAAATGCATGACATGGACAAAATGCAAAATGAAGAAAACCCAACCACGGAGGAATATCATATATCAATGCGAAAATGGCAAGAGTTGGAGTTACAAATATGGAAAGTTACTTCGGGGTGTTACAACACTCCACCACTACAAGAGGATCTCGTCCGAGATCTAGGACTGAAAGAACTCCGGATATTCGAGCGGAGGTGATCCTCGCGCTCCGGTAGCTTCTCGGTCGGGATGGTGTGACCACTTCACTTTGAGGAATTTGATTGACTTGTTGCGAGTCTTGCGCTCGGTTTCTTCAAGAATAGCAGCACGGGTGCTCATGATAAGAGATCTTCTTGAAGGTCAATCTCTTGAAGTTGATAGTGCGTTCAGGAGTCTTGAAGCACTTGCGAAGCTGTGACACGTGAAACACATCGTGCACGTTTGCAAAGTTGGATGGAAGCTCAAGTTGATAGGCGAGATCGCCTCTTTTGCCAATGATCTTGAAAGGACCCACGTATCTAGGGGCAAGCTTCCCTTTGATACGAGCGGCGAGTGCCTTTCATTGAGAGACGCGGAGGTAGACATGGTCTCCGATTTCAAAAGCCACATCACGGTGCTTATCATCATAATAGCTCTTACGGCGCGATTCGCGGCTTTGAGATTCTCACGAATGACTTGGCACATTTCTTACATACGTGATCAAGTCATTGCCAAGAAGTTGGCGTTCACTGTCTCGAGACCAATTGAGAGAGTCGGCACTTTCGCCATAGAGAATTTCGAATGGGGCCTTGCCGAACTCTTGGAAGCTGTTGTTGTAGGAGAACTTCGGCATATGGAAGACAATCTTCCCACTTCATACCGAAGAAATGACACAAGCCACGAGCATATCTTCAAGGATTTGATTTACTCGCTCGACTTGGCCACTTGTTTGAGGATGGAAAGCTGTCTGAAACGAATGTTGGTGCCCATGGCCTTGAAAAGAATCCCAAAACTTGGAGGTAAAGATGCTGCCACGGTCAGAAGAGATCACTTGTGGAATGCCGTGCAAGGAGACAATCTGGAGGTGTATAGCTCGCCAACCGAGCTGCTGTGATGGATTCTTTGATAGGAAGAAAATGAGCCACTTTAGTAAGCTTGTCAATGACAACGAAGATAGCATCATTTCCACGCTTGGACTTTGGAAAACCAGTCACGAAGTCCATTTCAATATGATCAAACTTCCATTCGGAATAGCAAGAGGTTGGAGGAGACCAGCTGGTCTTTGGTGTTACCTTTCACTCTTCTGCAGACATCACACTCATTCACGAATTGAGCAATTTCTCGCTTCATTCGAGTCCACCAATATGACTGCTTGAGGTCATGGTACATCTTCGTACTTCGGGATGAATGGATAGAAGCGAATTGTGAGCCTCGTTCATAATGACTTTTCTCAGATCACCCTTAGGAACCACAATCCGGTCCTCAAAGAAAAGAGTATCTTTGTCATCAACGTGGAAGCACTTGTACTTGGAAATGCCCTTGTCGATACCACGTTTCACCTTTTTCACCATGGTATCCGAAGTTGAGCCTCACGAATCTGATCTTCCAAAGTAGGAGAGACTATGAGGTTGGCAAGAAAGCCTTGAGGAACAACTTGAAGATTCAGCTTGCGAAAGCTTCACAGAGATCCGCTGGAAGGGCTTGAGGATTAGATTGTTGCGATAAGCTTTCTGCTCAAAGCATCTGCAATGACATTGGCCTTGCCGGAGTATATTCAATACTTGGGTTGTACTCTTGAATCATTTCGACCCATCGAGTCTGCACTGAGGTTGAGGTTGGGTTGAGTGAAGATGTACTTGAGACTCTTGTGATCGGTGAAAATGTCCACTTTCCTTCCCAACAAGAGATGTCTCCACGTTATCAATGCATGGACAACTGCGCCAACTCAAGATCGTGAGTGGGGTAGTTCTTCTCGTTGGGCTTCAAGCTGGCGAGAGGTATAAGCCACAACTCTCTTCTCTTGCATTAACACAGCACGAGACCTTGAAGAGAAGCATCGAGAAAACTTCAAATGGCTTGGATTCATCGGGAGGAGTCGAGCAGGAGCTGTGGCGAGTTTCTCTTTGAGAGTATTGAAAGCAACGTCACACTCGGGAGACCGGACATACTTCACATGCTTACGGAGGAGGTTGGAAAGAGGCTTTGCAATCTTGGAGAAGTTCTCAACGAATCTTGACAATAACTTGCAAGACCAAGAAAACTGCGGAGCTGCTTGACATTTGAGGAGGTTCCCAATTCACAATTGCGGACACCTTCTCGGGATTAACAGCGATGCCCTTGGCGGAGATGATATGACCAAGATAAAGCACTTCATCAAGCCAAAATTCACATTTGGAGAACTTAGCATAGAATTGATACTCTCGAGCTTGTCTAGCACCAATCGCAAATGTTTGGCATGATCCTTCTTATTCTTGGAGAAGACCAAAATATCATCAAGATAGACCAAAGCGAATTCATTGGTGTAGGGGTTGAATATGAAGTTCATCATCGAGAGAAAGTTGGAGGAGCATTGACGAGGCGAAAGACATGACAGTATATTCATAAGAACCAAAGCTTGTTACGAATCTGTCTTGGGAATATCTTGTTCACGAATGCGAATCTGATGATACCCCATCGAAGGTCAAGCTTGGAGAACACTGTAGCACCTTTGAGTTGCTCGAAAAGCTCATTGATGTTGGGAAGTGGATACTTGTTCTTGATTGTCTTCTTATTCAATGGGCGGTGTCGGCGCAAAAGTCGGTCCGTGCCATCCTTCTTCGGACAAAAGAACACCACAACCCCAAGGAGATGAACTCGGTGCGATCAAACCCAGACGCTCTTGTTCATCGAGCTGCTTCTTCAATTCCTTCAGCTCATCAGGTCCAAGCTTGTATGGGCGCTTGCAAGCGGGTTCGATGCGGGCTCAAGATCGATAACGAACTCAAGCGGCGATGAGGAGGCATACCGAAGCTCTTACGGAAAGACATCTTGGTACTCACAAGCATTTGGAATCGAGAGATAGCATTCAGTTCGCCCTTCTCATTGAGAGAAAACAACCGAATGGTTTCATCACGAGCGGCATAGATGATCATTAGAAGAGTGAGTCAATTGAATTTCCTGGCAGCACAATCAAGCTGAGCTTTGTCTTTGAAAGCCGATCCATTCGAGAATAAGATCAATATCCGAGTCACCAAGAACAATTGGTTTAGAAAGAAATCTATAATCGCCCATCTTGATAGAGACATTAGGAACAACCAAACTAGAATTCATAAGCCTTGGGAGAAACAACTTGCATAACTTTGGACAGAATCTCTGTGTCAACATTGTGCTTGATGCAAAAGGATATGACATGAAAGAATGCGATGCACGATATCAAATAAGACTTTTGCAGGAATATCATTAGCGAGAGATTACCCATTATCACATCGGAAGATTCCTCTGCTTGAGCTGCATTCATCATATTGACCTTGGCATGCTTTGGATTATGCTTGACCTTTGCATTGCTGGAAGATTTCACGGAGGAGGAGGCGGAAGGCGCCTCTGGTTGAAGCACTTGTTAGCATAGTGACCTTTCACGACATTTGTTGCAAGTCACCTCGAGAGCGGACGGTGGTAAGGAGCACTTGACCTTGGAGCTTGAGAATTAGACTTGTTACGATAGCTTGGGTTGGGTGGGTGGGAAGATCCACGGCCACCTGAGTTCTTCTGCTGATAAGGTGACGGAGCGGAGGAGGAGGAAGGTAGAACTTCTGCTGCTTAGCTGCCACTTGAGAGGAAGAAGAAGACTGAACTGCATCCTGATTCTCTTCTTAGAAGCCTCACATTTGAGCTGGGCAGCTTCTTGCTTGAGTGCCATGTTGTAGAAATCATCATACTTATCGGCTCAAAAAGCACAAGAGCTAATTGCAGATCTTCTCTCGGACCACCTCTGAATTGATAGATCATACTCTTTTCATCAGTGCACGTCTTGCTTAGCAAAAGCAAGCGAGCTTACAGGAACTGGATATTGTATTGATAGACAGACATGTTGCCCTGCTTGAGATTGCGGAACTCCTCACGCTTGCTCTCAACAACACTTTTGAATGTGATGAGCTCTGAAATCACGGCGGAACTCATCGAGTAATGACACGACCTCCTCTGGAATCTTTGTATTGTTGGTACCACTCGGCAGCTTGATCCTTGAGTTGAAATGATGCAAACTTGACAAAGTCCTCGGTCGACATTGCTACAATCAAAATGCTTGCAGATGTCCACTAACCAATCGTCGGCGTCTGTGGCCTCGACACGAAACTGAAAGACTTGCTGATTAGCGAGGAACCGACCGAGAGTAGCAAAGTGTGGCTGATTGTTGCCTTGACCTTGATTTCCTTGATTGCCTTGCCCTGAGTGCGTTCTTGCAAGAGCTGCAAAATCATCGAGCATTGGCATTGGTGGCTGCCATGATAGCTTGCCGGGCCTCTGGAGGCGGAGGTGGAGGTGGAGGTGGAGGGTTGGTGATCCCCATCATTGCGATCCGGATTGAGAGGCGTTGGCGGAGCCATCTGAAGAGGGTGACATCCGTTAGTCCTTTGATAGACAAATAGATAAGTAGAATCAGCGGATAGAAATTGCAACATATAGTCTTCACAATAAACATTCGAACAAGAATGAGCGAATGAATTCCAAAGTTAATCATCACATGTCCATTAAGGTGAGAAGCCACTTAGATAAAGATATGGAAACAACATCTGTCTTAGAAACAAATCGAATATCACAACTGAAAACAAAAGATTGGCTTCTAAAATGAGCGGAACAAACACATGATAGAATTTACGCCCAAAGTGTTCGTGGTGGGGCCCACACGGACCTGACGATATAGCGGACGTCACGAATGACAAACAAGGCGTCCCGAATCAGCATAGCCAAGGATTCTTTAAGGCGTCTCGCGACCATCGTAAATCGACCGTGAATGGGCGGACCACTAGAGCGTTGAACCCCAATCTCAAATCATACATCCGTCGGAAAGAATATCCTGTAAGCTACTAGAATTCCCACCTATAAACTCCGAAACTTTCGGTTATGCAATCTGGTGTTGGGGATCGGGGACACAAAATATATCACCCAAACTAACAATACCTAGATCCATTTGTATCCATCCGTCAACACATAACCAAGAAATCCTCGGAAATCGTGTACCTCGACCTTGAAAAACATCCGTTATACAAGTCATGGCAATACTCCCTTTTCGCCACGAGATTGGGCTATCAGGGTTATCTCACCAACAACTGCACAAAAGAGATTTCGATGTCGGCAAAACTCAGGTATTCGAACATAGCGATAAAATTGTGGCGACAACACCTCGGAGCTCAACTCCCGGGACACTGCCACAACCCCTAAATGTCGGGAGGCACCAAGAACAATGTTCTCGTCACAAAACCATCGGAACGATTCCAAGATACCACGTGATCCTAAAATTTTTTAGTGAAATTTGAGAAGAGAAGAGTCAAAACTCTCGTCGGGAGACCTCACAGAGCGACGAAGGACTGGGGAGTAAAAGAATCCTACTCTCCGATATATATAATCCTAAGACTCAAAACATTTTCCATTCTAGACTCAACAACGCCAGACAAACAATCAAGTAGGGGGCTCCTAAGTCGGGAAGGCTCGATTACCAACATAGCGCCCGATGCGGCTATATCTCCCGTGTCGAGGCACGACTTAGAGGCATAACCGCATTGAAAGCAATGTCGCAAGTGAGGTAATCTTCACACAACCCATGTAATAAATAAGGAAAGAGATACATAGTTGGCTTACAATCGCCACTTCACACAGTACATAAATAAACATCCATCATTGAGTACACTCAAGGTCCGACTACGGAACCAAAATAAAAGAAGATACCCCAAATGCTACACAGATCCCGAATCGTCCCAACTGGGCACCACTACTGATCATCAGGAAAAGACACATAGTAACGACCACGTTCCTCGTCGAACTCCCACTTGAGCTCGGATCGTCACTGACTGGCCTCGTCGGAACCTGCAACTGTTTTGGAAGTATCTCGTGAGTCACGGGACTCAGCAATCTCACACCAGCGAGATCAAGACTATTTAAGCTTATAGGAAGGACAGAGTAGTAAAGTGGAGCTGCAGCAGCGACTAGCATATATGGTGGCTACTTCGCAAAAGAGAGCGAGAAGAGGAGCAAAGCACGGTCGTGAAGCTAGTAGCGATCAAGAAGTGATCTGAACTACTTACGTCGGACATAACTCCAACACCGTGTTCACTTCCGGACTCCGCGAGAAGAGACCATCAGTTACACACGCGGTTGATGTGTATTTTATTTGAGGTCAACCGGGTTTTCTACAACGGACATTAACAAATTCCCATCTGCCTCATAACGCGGGCACGGCTTTGAAAGATATTACCTGCAGGGTGTCCCAACAGCCCATTATAAGCTCTCACGGTCACGAAGGATATTCCTTCTACGGGAAGACCCGATCAATCTCGGAATCCCGGACTACAAGACATTTCGACAGCAATAAAACAAGACCAGCAAAGCCGCCCGATTGTGCCGACAAATCCCGATAGGAGCTGCACATATCTCGTTCTCGAGGCACATCCGGATGAGACATCCTACGAGTAAAACCAAGCCTCGAGTTTCCCGTGGTGGCCCATGATCTACTCGTTTGGGCCAGCACTTTCGAAGGAGCACTGGTCCGGGGGGTTAAAATAAAGATGACCCTCGGGCTCGCGAAAACCGGGGAAAAGGCTTAGGTGGAAATGGTAAAACCAAAGTTGGGCCTTCTGGGCGAGTCTTATTCAAAGCGAACTGTCAAGGGGTCCCATAAATCACCCAACCGTGTAAGGAGCATAAAATCAAGGAACATAACACGGTATGGCGGAAACTAGGGTGGCAAGAGTGGAACAAAACACCAGGCATAAGGCCGAGCCTTCCACCCTTTACCAAGTATATAGATGTATTAATTATAGCAGATATATATAGTGATATCCCCAACAAGTAAACATGTTCCAAATAGGAACAACATCTCCATGTTCAACAAGGAACAAACTTCAGCTTCACTGCAACTAGCAACGCTATAAGAGGGCTGAGCAAAGCGGTAACATAGCCAATCAGCGGTTTGCTAGGAAAGGATGGTTAGGGATGACATGGCAATATGGGTGGCATGATATAGCAAGTGGTAGGCATCGCAGCATAGGCATAGCAAAAAGCGAGCAACTAGCATAGCAAAGATAGAAGTGATTTCGAGGGTATGGTCATCTTGCTCGCAAGGTTCTCAGAGTTGTCGAAAGCTTGATCCTCGTAAGCGTTCTCAACAGGTTCCTCGTTCACGTACTCGCCTCTCGGCTCTACCCAAAGCAACAACACAAACAAAGGAACCACAATAAATCACGGTGCAATGCACAATCAACATGATGCAAAACATGACATGATATGCGGGATGTGATATGCAATGCGTATATGCGCTCCGGAAGGTAAATGATGAACCAGGCATCAAATTGGCAAACCAAGTATGCCACTGGAAAGATGAGATGATTTGGTTGAAATCGATATAAAGATCACGGAATCGGATGCACGGTTTGGAAATGACAAGCAAAACAAGAATGGCACAAATCTGCCATTAACAGCATGATACCACTTAGCAAGCAACAAATAATTAAGCTACTGCACCCAAACATACCAACAAAGCACATGGAAGTGATCTACACAAGATTCTCGACAAAAGATGAGCACTGAGCTACGGCTAGTTCACATCATAACAGGTTCAAACAAGCATGGCAAAAGTGCACAAAATATCAGGCTGGACATGTCAAAAACAGCATCAGGTTGCAATGTTCAGAGCAAGAAAACTACATGCTACAGGAACTTATAATAGCAAAACATGGCATGGCATGAATCTACTCAAAGCATAGAACAAAAGTCCCTTACTGACCATAAGCCAAAAGGATTAGAAAATATAGTAACACCCATGTCAATATTGAAAGTTTAGTTAACAGATTCAGCAACATGGCATGTCAAAAACTGATAACGAGTAGGCATGTTTACAAGCTCAATGCACTCACTACAGAGCCTCATATGATAAAATAATCATACATACATCAAGAAGACATGGCATAGAAGACATACATGGCAAGAACAATAACATAGCATACATGGATCAACCACAACAAGCTTGGCAAAATTGAATAACCTGTAAACAATCTGCCAGGAAACATTTGGTAGCAAAAGTAGAGCTCGATTGACTCAAGCTATGGCACTCCATAATTGAAAACAAAGGCATGGATGGATAGAGCAAGACATGTTTTACAAAACACCCTTACTGAAGTATCTCAAAATATGCATAGATCTCTCGGTATCATCAAGTTAACATGCATCAAAATCAGCTAAAACAGGGCTGAAATCAGCAACATCAGGACACCTACTTTGCATGCTTGTGCTAGTCACCACATAGATCACAAAAATACATGGCATATACCCCTGGAAATATGGCATGGCATATTTCAAAACACATGTAGGACTCAAATTCATAGGGTGCACACATTAAACATGGCAAAAACAACAAAAGTGCATGTTCTGATAAAAATCAGAAACTAACATCACATAGCACTCTTCCAACAGCATTTCGGGCATCAAGATGAGCTCAAATGAAAATGATGCAATGAGATGAAATGATCTACTCTTGAGGCGAACATTTTGACATATTATACGCATAAAATGGATATACAGATGCAAAGATATACCACTTTGAAAATGCTACAAAATGCTACTGAAGTTGAGCCTCACGAATCTGATCTTCCAAAGTAGGAGAGACTATGAGGTTGGCAAGAAAGCCTTGAGGAACAACTTGAAGATTCAGCTTGCGGAAAGCTTCACAGAGATCCGGCTGGAAGGGCTTGAGGATTAGACTGTTGCAGTAAGCTTTCCTGCTCAAAGCATCTGCAATGACATTGGCCTTGCCCGGAGTATATTCAATACTTGGGTTGTACTCTTGAATCATTTCGACCCATCGAGTCTGCCTGAGGTTGAGGTTGGGTTGAGTGAATATGTACTTGAGATTCTTGTGATCGGTGAAAATGTCCACTTTCCTTCCCAACAAGAGATGTCTCCACGTTATCAATGCATGGACAACTGCCGCCAACTCAAGATCGTTAGTGGGGTAGTTCTTCTCGTTGGGCTTCAATGGCGAGAGGTATAAGCCACAACTCTCTTCTCTTGCATTAACACAGCACCGAGACCTTGAAGAGAAGCATCACGAGAAAACTTCAAATGGCTTGGATTCATCGGGAGGAGTCGAGCAGGAGCTGTGACGAGTTTCTCTTTGAGAGTATTGAAAGCAACGTCACACTCGGGAGACCGGACATACTTCACATGCTTACGGAGGAGGTTGGAAAGAGGCTTTGCAATCTTGGAGAAGTTCTCAACGAATCTTGACAATAACTTGCAAGACCAAGAAAACTGCGGAGCTGCTTGACATTTTGAGGAGGTTCCCAATTCACAATTGCGGACACCTTCTCGGGATTAACAAATGATGCCCTTGGCGGAGATGATATGACCAAGATAAAGCACTTCATCAAGCCAAAATTCACATTTGGAGAACTTAGCATAGAATTGATACTCTCGAGCTTGTCTAGCACTAATCGCAAATGTTTGGCATGATCCTTCTTATTCTTGAGAAGACCAAAATATCATCAAGATAGACCAAAGCGAATTCATTGGTGTAGGGGTTGAATATGAAGTTCATCATCCGAGAGAAAGTTGGAGGAGCATTGACGAGGGCGAAAGACATGACAGTATATTCATAAGAACCAAAGCTTGTTCGAATGCTGTCTTGGGAATATCTTGTTCACGAATGCGAATCTGATGATACCCCATCTGAAGGTCAAGCTTGGAGAACACTGTAGCACCTTTGAGTTGCTCGAAAAGCTCATTGATGTTGGGAAGTGGATACTTGTTCTTGATTGTCTTCTTATTCAATGGACGGTGTCGGCGCAAAAGTCGGTCCGTGCCATCCTTCTTACGGACAAAAGAACACCACAACCCCAAGGAGATGAACTCGGTGCGATCAAACCAGACGCTCTTGTTCATCGAGCTGCTTCTTCAATTCCTTCAGCTCCTCAGGTCCAAGCTTGTATGGGCGCTTGCAAAGCGGGTTCGATGCGGGCTCAAGATCGATAACTTGAACTCCATTGGGCGATGAGGAGGCATACCGGAAGCTCTTACGGAAAGACATCTTGGTACTCACAAGCGATTGGAATCGAGAGATAGCATTCAGTTCGCCCTTCTCATTTAGAGAAAACAACCGAATGGTTTCATCACGGCGGCATAGATGATCACATCATTAGAAGAGTGAGTCAATTGAATTTCTGGCAGCACAATCAAGCTGAGCTTTGTGCTGAGAAAGCCAGTCCATTCCGAGAATAAGATCAATATCCGAGTCACCAAGAACAATTGGTTTAGAAAGAAATCTATAATCGCCCATCTTGATAGAGACATTAGGAGCAACCAAACTAGAATTCATAAGCCTTCCGGGAGAAACAACTTGCATAACTTTGGACAGAATCTCTGTGTCAACATTGTGCTTCGATGCAAAAGGATATGACATGAAAGAATGCGATGCACCAGTATCAAATAAGACTTTTGCAGGAATATCATTAACTGAGAGATTACCCATTATCACATCAGAAGATTCCTCTGCTTGAGCTGCATTCATCATATTGACCTTGGCATGCTTTGGATTATGCTTGACCACTGCATTGCTGGAAGATTTCACAGGAGGAGGAGGCGGAAGGCGCCTCTGGTTGAAGCACTTGTTAGCATAGTGACCTTCTGCGACATTTGTTGCAAGTCACCTCAGAGAGCGGACGGTGGTAAGGAGCACTTGACCTTGGAGCTTGAGAATTAGACTTGTTCTGATAGCTTGGGTTGGGTGGGTGGGAAGATCCACGGCCACCTGAGTTCTTCTGCTGATAAGGCTGACGGAACGGAGGAGGAGGAAGGTAGAACTTCTGCTGCTTAGCTGCCACTTGAGAGGAAGAAGAAGACTGAACTGCATCCCTGATTCTCTTCTTAGAAGCCTCACATTTGAGCTGGGCAGCTTCTTGCTTCAGTGCCATGTTGTAGAAATCATCATACTTATCGGCTCAAAAGCACAAGAGCTAATTGGAGATCTTCTCTCGGACCACCTCTTAATTGATAGATCATACTCTTTTCATCAGCACGTCTTGCTTAGCAAAGCGGCGAGCTTACGGAACTGGATATTTTATTGATAGACAGACATGTTGCCCTGCTTGAGATTGCGGAACTCCTCACGCTTGCTCTCAACAACACTTTTCGAATGTGATGAGCTCTGAAATCACGGCGGAACTCATCCTGTAATGACACGACCTCCTCTGGAATCTTTGTATTCTGGAACCACTCGGCAGCTTGATCCTTGAGTTGAAGCGATGCAAACTTGACAAAGTCCTCAGGTCCGACATTGCTACAATCAAAATGCTTGCAGATGTCCACTAACCAATCGTCGGCGTCTGTGGCCTCGACACGAAACCGAAAGACTTCGCTGATTAGCGAGGAACTGGTCGAGAGTAGCAAAGTGTGGCTGATTGTTGCCTTGACCTTGATTTCCTTGATTGCCTTGCCCTGAGTACGTTCTTGCAAGAGCTGCAAAATCATCGAGCATTGGCATTGGTGGCTGCCATGATAGCTTGCCGAGCCTCTGGAGGCGGAGGTGGAGGTGGAGGTGGAGGTTCGGTGATCCCCATCATTGCGATCCGGATTCATACGCGTTGGCGGAGCCATCTGAAGAGGGTGACATCCGTTAGTCCTTTGATAGAGAAATAGATAAGTAGAATCAGCGGATAGAAATTGCAACATATAGTCTTCACAATAAACATTGAACAAGAATGAGCGAATGAATTCAAAGTTAATCATCACATGTCCATTAAAGTGAGAAGCCACTTAGATAAAGGATATGGAAACAACATCATCTTAGAAACAAATCGAATATCACAACTGAAAACAAAAGATTGGCTTCTAAAATGAGCGGAACAAACACATGATAGAGATTTCGCCCAAAGTGTTCGTGGTGGGGCCCACACGGACACGACGTATAGCGGGCGTCACGAATGACAAACAAGGCGTCCCGAATCAGCATAGCCAAGGATTCTTTAAGGCGTCTCGCGACCACTTCAGAATCGACCGTGAATGGGCGGACCACTAGACGTTGAACCCCAATCTCAAATCATACATCCGCCGGAAAGAATATCCTGTAAGCTACTAGAATTCCCACCTATAAACTCCGAAACTTTCTGGTTATGCAATCTGGTGTTGGGGATACGGGGACACAAAATATATCACCCAAACTAACAATACCTAGATCCATTGTATCCATCCGTCAACACATAACCAAGAAATCCTCGGAAATCGTGTACCTCGACCTTGAAAAACATCCGTTATACAAGTCATGGAAATACTCCCTTTTCGCCACAAGATCTTTGGGCTATCAGGTTATCTCACCAACAACTGCACAAAAGAGATTTCGATGTCGGCAAAACTCGGTATTCCAGAACTGCAGCGATAAAATTGTGGCGACAACACCTCGGAGCTCAACTCCCGGGACACCGCCACAACCCCTAAATGTCGAGGCACCAAGAACAATGTTCTCGTCACAAAACCATCGGAACGATTCCAAGATACCCACGTGATCCTAAATTTTTTTAGTGAAATTTGAGAAGAGAAGAGTCAAAACTCTCGTCGGGAGACCTCACAGAGCTGACGAAGGACTGGGGAGTAAAAGAATCCTACTCTCCGATATATATAATCCTAAGACTCAAAACATTTTCCATTCTAGACTCAACAACGCCAGACAAACAATCAAGTAGGGGGCTCCTAAGTGGGAAGGCTCGATTACCAACATAGCGCCCCGATGCGGCTATATCTCCCACGTGTCGAGGCACGACTTAGAGGCATAACCGCATTGAAAGCAATGTCGCAAGTGAGGTAATCTTCACACAACCCATGTAATAAATAAGGAAATAGATACATAGTTGGCTTACGATCGCCACTTCACACAGTACATAAATAAACATCCATCATTGAGTACACTCAAGGTCCGACTACGGAACCAAAATAAAAGAAGATACCCCAAATGCTACACAGATCCCGAATCGTCCCAACTGGGCACCACTACGATCATCAGGAAAAGACACATAGTAACGACCACGTTCCTCGTCGAACTCCCACTTGAGCTCGGATCGTCACCTGCACTTGGCCTCGTCGGAACCTGCAACTGTTTTGGAAGTATCGTGAGTCACGGGGACTCAGCAATCTCACACCCGCGAGATCAAGACTATTTAAGCTTATAGGAAGGACAGAGTAGTAAAGTGGAGCTGCAGCAAGCGACTAGCATATATGGTGGCTACTTCGCAAAAGAGAGCGAGAAGAGGAGCAAAGCACGGTCGTGAAGCTAGTAGCGATCAAGAAGTGATCTGAACTACTTCGTCGGACATAACTCCAACACCGTGTTCACTTCCGGACTCCGCGAGAAGAGACCATCACGGTTACACACGCGGTTGATGTGTATTTTATTTGAGGTCAACTTCGGGTTTTCTACAACCGACATTAACAAATTCCCATCTGCCTCATAACGCGGGCACGGCTTTGAAAGATATTACCTGCAGGGTGTCCCAACTTAGCCCATTATAAGCTCTCACGGTCAACGAAGGATATTCCTTCTACGGGAAGACCCGATCAATCTCGGAATCCCGGACTACAAGACATTTCGACAGCAATAAAACAAGACCAGCAAAGCCGCCCGATTGTGCCGACAAATCCCGATAGGAGCTGCACATATCTCGTTCTCGGGGCACATCCGGATGAGACATCCTCTGAGTAAAACCAAGCCTCGAGTTTCCCGTGGTGGCCCCATGATCTACTCGTTTGGGCCACCACTCGAAGGAGCACTGGTCGGGGGGTTAAAATAAAGATGACCCTCGGGCTCGCGAAAACCGGGGAAAAGGCTTAGGTGGCAAATGGTAAAACCAAAGTTGGGCCTTCTTTGGACGAGTCTTATTCAAAGCGAACTGTCAAGGGGTCCCATAAATCACCCAACCGTGTAAGGAGCATAAAATCAAGGAACATAACACGGTATGGCGGAAACTAGGGTGGCAAGAGTGGAACAAAACACGGGCATAAGGCCGAGCCTTCCACCCTTTACCAAGTATATAGATGTATTAATTATAGCAGATATATATAGTGATATCCCCAACAAGTAAACATGTTCCAAATAGGAACAACATCTCCATGTTCAACAAGGAACAAACTTCAGCTTCACCGCAACTAGCAGCGCTATAAGAGGGCTGAGCAAAGCGGTAACATAGCCAATCAACGGTTTGCTAGGAAAGGATGGTTAGGGCTGACATGGCAATATGGGTGGCATGATATAGCAAGTGGTAGGCATCGCAGCATAGGCATAGCAAAAGAGCGAGCAACTAGCATAGCAAAGATAGAAGTGATTTCGAGGGTATGGTCATCTTGCTCGCAATGTTCTCGAGTTGTCGAAAGCTTGATCCTCGTAAGCGTTCTCAACAGGTTCCTCGTTCACGTACTCGCCTCTCGGCTCTACCCAAAGCAACAACACAAACAAAGGAACCACAATAAATCACGGTGCAATGCACAATCAACATGATGCAAAACATGACATGATATGCGGGATGTGATATGCAATGCGTATGTGCGCTCCGGAAGGTAAATGATGAACCAGGCATCAACTTGGCAAACCAAGTATGCCACTGGAAAGATGAGATGATTTGGTTGAAATCGATATAAAGATCACGGAATCGGATGCACGGTTTGGAAATGACAAGCAAAACAAGAATGGCACAAATCTGCCATTAACAGCATGATACCACTTAGCAAGCAACAAATAATTAAGCTACTGCACCCAAACATACCAACAAAGCACATGGCAGTGATCTACACAAGATGCTCGACAAAAGATGAGCACTGAGCTACGGCTAGTTCACATCATAACAGGTTCAAACAAGCATGGCAAAAGTGCACAAAATATCAGGCTGGACATGTCAAAAACAGCATCAGGTTGCAATGTTCAGAGCAAGAAAACTACATGCTACAGGAACTTATAATAGCAAAACATGGCATGGCATGAATCTACTCAAAGCATAGAACAAAAGTCCCTTACTGACCATAAGCCAAAAGGATTAGAAAATATAGTAACACCCATGTCAATATTGAAAGTTTAGTTAACAGATTCAGCAACATGGCATGTCAAAACTGATAACGAGTAGGCATGTTTACAAGCTCAATGCACTCACTACAGAGCCTCATATGATAAACTAATCATACATACATCAAGAAGACATGGCATAGAAGACATACATGGCAAGAACAATAACATAGCATACATGGATCAACCACAACAAGCTTGGCAAAATTGAATAACCTGTAAACAATCTGCCAGGAAACATTTGGTAGCAAAAGTAGAGCTCGATTGACTCAAGCTATGGCACTCCATAATTGCAAACAAAGGCATGGATGGATATAGCAAGACATGTTTTACAAAACACCCTTACTGAAGTATCTCAAAATATGCATAGATCTCTCGGTATCATCAAGTTAACATGGCATCAAAATCAGCTAAAACAGGGCTGAAATCAGCAACATCAGGACACCTACTTTGCATGCTTGTGCTAGTCACCACATAGATCACAAAAATACATGGCATATACCCCTGGAAAGATGGAATGGCATATTTCAAAACACATGTAGGACTCAAATTCATAGGGTGCACACATTAAACATGGCAAAAATAACAAAAGTGCATGTTCTGATAAAATCAGAAACTAACATCACATAGCACTCTTCCAACAGCATTTCGGGCATCAAGATGAGCTCAAATGAAAATGATGCAATGAGATGAAATGATCTACTCTTCGAGGCGAACATTTTGACATATTATACGCATAAAATGGATTTACAGATGCAAAGATATACCACTTTGAAAATGCTACAAAATCATAGATATGAAAGACTTGGAGGAAAAAATGAGGGGAAGAGAGTCAATGGAGTGCAAGGCGTGCCCGAGGCGGATCTGGATCGGGCGGCTGGCGGCGGCGTGGCTGTCGCCGGAGAAGGCGGCCGGCGAGGGGTGGCGCCGTGGCGGCGAGCGTGGCGGGCTGCGCGGAGGCGGAGCGCAAGAATGGCGTGAGTGGGGCGAGGGCGGGCGAGCGGGCGACCAGCGCGGGCGGCCGGAGATCAGGCGAGGCGGGCGCCGGCTGGTTTGGCGGAGCATGGCGGGCGGGGGTGGAGAGCGCGCTGGCCGGTCGGGAGGCGGCGGGCGCTGGGCGCGCGGCGCGTCCGAACTGGAGGGTTGGCCCAGGCCCCATGGGCCGGCGCTGGTAGCGGCGATGTGGGGCGCCCCAGGCGGCTGACGTGGCGGCCTGGGATTGGCCAGCGGCGGCGGGCGGACGCGTCCGGCTCGCCGGACGTGTCCGTCGGCGAGGAGGAAATTTGCTAGGGTTTGGGGGATGATCCGGATTTGGACGGGGAGATGTTTAAATAGGCATAGAGGGAGCTAGGAGAGTCCAAATGAGGTGTAGTTTTCGCCACACGATCGTGATCGAACGACGGAGAGCATGGAAGTGACTTAGATGGGTTATTGGGCTGTTTTGAAGGGGTGTTGGGCTGCAACTTAAAATAGGCCTTTGCGAGAGTGCGGTTAACCGTTGGAGTACCAAACGAGCTCCAAATGACCGAAACTTGACCGGTGGTCTACGGGTGGTATACCAAGGCCACTAGACAAACCTCGGTCCATTTCGAGAAGGTTTAATACCCGCACACGGAAAAAGCGTAAAAGGACGCCGGGGAGATAGGAGTGCGGATTGCAAAAGCGGACAACGGAAAAAAATGCTCGGAATCATGAGGCGAACACGTATGCAAATCGATGCACATGATGACATGATAAAATGCATGACATGGACAAAATGCAAAATGAAGAAAACCCAACCATGGAGGAAAATCATATATCAATGCCGAAAATGGCAAGAGTTGGAGTACAAATGTGGAAAGTTACTTCGGGGTGTTACACCAGTCCTCGAGCCAATCCTTTTCCCGGTTACGGATCCGTTTTGCCGACTTCCCTTGCCTACATTGTTCCATTGGCCGAGGCTGTTCACCTTGGAGACCTGATGCGGTTATGAGTATGACCGAGGCGTGAGCGGTACTCGGTCCTCCGGATTTTCATGGGCGCCCGGGCGACCGGACACCGCGCAGCGACGTGCGGTGCTCTTCCGCCACTGGACCCTACCTCCGGCTGAACCGTTTCAGGGTTGGCAGGCCGTTAAGCGAAAGATAACTCTTCCGAGGCCCCGCGGCGTCTCCGGACTTCCTAACGTCGCCGTCAACCGCCACATCCGGCTCGGGAAATCTTAACCCGATTCCCCGAGGGAAAACCGGAGGAACCAGCTACTAGATGGTTCGATTAGTCTTCGCCCCTATACCCAAGTCGACGAGCGATTTGCACGTCGAGATCGCTCGAGCCTCCACCAGAGTTTCCTCGCCGCCCCTTCGAGGCATAGTTCACCATCTTCCGGGTCCCGACAGCGTGCTCAACTCGAACCCTTCACGGAAGATCAGGGTCGGCCAGCGGTGCGGCCCGTGAGGGCCTCCCGCTCGTCGGCTTCCTTGCGCATCCCAGGTTTGAACCCGT
>JAHIAM010005923.1:0-54708 GCA_021605205.1 Aegilops longissima
GGTGAATTTCTAGGTCCCATACAAGAGATTGGAATGAAATTCAACACCCGAGAGCCTTTATTGATTTACCGGCAAAACATTGAGATGCACGGTTTTGAAATTCTAGTAAATTCAAAACTTCAATCTGAAATTCATGAAACTTGGCATGCTATCATGGGCGGCATCAACATGCCGTGGTAAAAATCTGTCCCATTTGGGGCAGGTTTGAATATCTCTTCTCACAAACAGGCTTCTCACAACAAGCATGATGGTTTGAGAGGAACATCCCACCTTCAGGACAAAAGCGATATCCGTTGCCTCTTATTGCTTTTCAAATTTTTCTCATTGTCAACATAGAACAACAGAAGTGTTGTGTCAATTATTAGGATTTTTTGGGGTTCGTTTGGACATTTTATGCATTAGCTGGGTTTTCAATGCATTTATATTGCATAATTCAAATTTGAATTACATGCAAATGATCCGATGCATATATAAATTGGTTGAAAAAATCAAACATATGTGTCCTTGGGTGCATGCTTAGGTCCCATGCAAGAAATGGGAATTAATTTCATACACAGGAGCCTTAGGTGATTGCCGTAAGCAAAACATTGAGATAGCTAGTTTTAAATTCTAAGTAAATCAGAAAGTAAATAAAGAAATTCATGAAATTTGGCATGCTATCATGGGCGGCGCTAAACATGCCGTGCAGTAAAAAATTGTCCCATTTGGGGCGGGTTTGAGTATATCACTACAAAAAATACACTTAGTGATGATACGTGTTTGTCACGCGATGAGTCGCGTTTTGTCATGCATGTACATCCATGACAAATTTATAGCCAGAATCAAGATAGTCATACACATCTTTGTCGTAGAAGTGTTCCATGACATTACCAAAATTATCATCACGGAGTGTCCACTTCCATGACGATAAATCGTAGCGTCCTGAAGTGCTTTCGTCAAGGGTGATCGACACGTGGCATCCACCGTAGCGAGACGCCTTTAAGCTATAGGGTTGGGTTTTGGATCCGATAACCGTTAACAGCCCGACCAATGGGGATTTTCCGTGTAAAATCATCATTGGTTTGGAGAAACTGTGTCGGCTCACCGTTGGGACGAGATGTCATCCACTCATTGGACAAAGCGCCTATGATGCGTCGACCGTGTACGCATTACCCAGAAGGCCCTTCGTGAAAAAGCGGCCTAGTAAAAGTAGCGAGCCAGCCCATATAAAGGCCTACTTGTGTCGAGGTCCATTTAAGCCCACGGCCCATCGAGATGAGCCAATTCGGCCCGTCGACGGCCGTTAAAGATTTGACACCATTGCAGCCCATCGTCGATTCGAGCCCGTTAACAGCCCTCTATATATGGGCTCAATATCGGCCCGATGAGATTTGGCGCATTAACGGCCCATTTAATGGATGGGCCAATTTTCGGGATGTACATCTTTGGCCTTTTAGCGACCCATTTAAATGTTGGGCTAGTTTTACGCCGGTGTGTCTTCGACTTGTTGACGGCCCATAAATCTGATGGGCCATTTGTTGTCGGACTGAGTTTGACCTTTTAGCGGCCCATTTAAGTGTTGGGCCAATTTTACGGCCGGTGTCACTTTCAGCCTATTGGCCCATAAATTAGTTGGGCCATTTTAGTCGGACTGAGTTTGGCCTTTTAGCGACCCATTTAAGTGTTGGGCCAATTCACGACCTGTGTGACTTCGGCTGTTAACGGACCATAAATGAGTTGGGCCATTTGTAGTCGGACCTTAGTTTTGGCCTTTTAACGGCCCATGCCCTTCATGGTCCAATACCAGCCGGTTTCTCTTTCGGCCTGCTAAAGGCCCACAACACAATTGGGCCATTTACAATCTGACGACTTTCGGCCTCTTAGCGGCCCATGGTCTTCATGGTCGATACAAGCCCGCTGTCTCTTCGACTGCTAAAGGCCTCTAGTATAGTTGGGCCATATGTAGCCCAAACTTAATGTGACTTTTATTAGCGGCCGTGAAATAAATTGAGGGCAACTTTTGTTGCCGCTTGATGTCGGACTGTTATCGACCGGGGAGGTAAGAGGGCCGACAATTAACTTTCGGCCTAGTGTGGCCATTAACTTAATGGGCCCACTAAAGTTCATACATGTCTTTAGGCCAATTAGATAATTTGAGCCCATTCTGACAGCAATTATGCGCGGGACCAAAACCGATCAACGCAAAGGTGACGACATAGGGAATAACGTTGCACATCCGGCATATACTACAGGAAATTACATCCTTTGGGCAATCAAGATTGATGCGGTGCAAATAAATAAACAGAACCTAACCATCTACAGCGTCTGTCTGCAACCTCGGCCTGAGATGGCGCCCATAAGCATGTTGGCAAGTTCTTTACGCTTTGCTACACTTCTCTAAAACATTGATCGGTTGTTGTGTGCTTGCGACTCTGCACCTCTGATTCATCCACCATTTTCATCATTGCTTGACCATTAATTGGTTCACAAACATACATTTATTCCGTTGCATTGAGGCGGAGGATCTTGAACAGATTCGGATGGCGATTTTGGCGGGCTTATTATTGATAGTGGAGAGTGTCTAGACCATTGCATCATAACATAAATTAGGGACGAGGAACCAAAGCAGTTAATCATGAGTTATTGCCATATTACCTGGCCTAGATTCTTTGGAAAGAAACAATGGGGTTGCCTTGCTTTTTTTGAGTTTGTCTTCTTATCTTGACTGCACAAAATTAACACACTAGCATTGCTATCATTGGCCAGAGTCGGATAATAGGAAGCAACATTGACTGTGAGCGTTTGGGCAAGTAGCCTACACCAAATTAACACAATATGGCACAGCTATCATCAGCCGGAGTAAGGTGATGCAAGCAACATTGACAAAATGAATGAATGGGCAACCCGGAGAAGCACTACAATTGATAATGTGCGTGATATGAGATAGTACATTCATGCAGCTCGGTATGCAAAACTACGAGGCAGTTTTCCTTACAAAAATCAACATTAAGCGCCTTTTCATACATTTTGCTACAACTAAATTTAGATCAGATAAAGGTTCACGGATTAACAAAATACATGTTGATCATGGTAAAAACAAAATACATGTTGATGTAAAAATATAGTGATATACAACAGGTACCCATCAACATTGGACACGAGAGAATTCCATAAGATATTTTCCTCGAATACGATCCCAATGGAGAAGTCTTCTATCGTTTAACCTTATTTTCTAAAAAGAGATGGGTAAGAAACATGTAGAAAATATGATCAGCATGCTATAAAATTTCATGATGCAAGGATACGCTGCGCTTCTTAGAATTGAGTTGACATATTTTTGCTTTAATTTGGGCGGACTAGTTCTTTGGTACTGGAATCACTGCTTATTATCGATGGGAGTTGGGTTTCTACTGTCTTTGGGCGGTATCTATAAAAGCTGGAGTTGGTTTATTATCTCTGGCGTTTGGATCTTTTGCAAAGGCCTTGTTTGTAACCCTTGATTCTAACATAGTCGTCTTCCCCTTGCATGCCTTGTATAGAAGAATGGTGCTTTAATTATAAAACATGCGACAGCGAGAGAGATGGAATAGATACTGAAGAATAGAAAGGCATGACATATTGACATGTATTCCCTCCATCCAGAAAAAAATGGATGGGTCTAGGCGTATTTCAGTTCTAGATACATCCTTTTTTATCCATTTCGGCAACATGTAATCCGGACGGAGGGTATGGTGTAAGAGCTAGGGATACTGACGAGGACAACACAACAAAAAAAACTAGTTGAATGTAAAACTATATGCTAGCGGAATACATGCGAGAAATAACTAAGGCAACATACGTGTATGATTGGGAAAATAAGATGGCATTACAGCGAGCACTAGAACAACACTTCAATGTAAAAAAACATGGTATGGCGAGACGGATGAAGTACATCTAATGAATAACAATGCATAAGATATTGAGAAGCATGATGTCCAAATTAAGCGAGATGGCATTGCGATAGAGTAGAATGTGATGCTTGAATTTGAAAACATGTTATCATGAATGGAATAAGTCTTGAAAACAGGAAGGCATGACATATTTACATGCATGATCAGCATGCTAAGCACATGGCATTACAGTGAGTAGATACACTCCGAGGACATTATATGCATGTTGTACCCATATCACGAGCCAAGTTAGAGCAAGGACCTTGTGGGGTGAAGAGGATTCATCATCTTTCTTCAAGTCTTACGAAGAACGCCTTTACATGTTCCATCATATTGGGTATCATTGACATCAAGTTTATTGGCCTTTACATTGCTCAGTGAGGTTCTTGTGGATATATCATTGTGTGCAATTATATCGACATGCATGGAAGACAACTAGTAGTTAGATTTATGTAAATGAGTGCACATGGAGGCGACATAAATAGTAGGACTGGGGTTAACTAGCAGCAACAGGTCTCATAAACTAAAGGAGAACACATGAAAGCTACGAGAATATGTATCGTTTGTACTAAAGAGATTAACTAGATGGCACACAAAGTATTAAAGAACAACATAGGTAATACTAGAAGTGGTATAATACTATAATCACCAGCCTGTGGGATAGCATTGGCTGATGGATGATAACTATGGAACAGCGTTACCTAAAGAACAAGTATCTTAGCTGAACTATGGAACAGCGTGAACTCTGAACAAGACCGTAAGAGATCAGCATGAATATACAATGAAATGTGATGATCTATTTTCCGTGCTTAGATGAATAACAAAGCCATAAATGTTGCACACAAGTAAGATGAGGTACAACCTATCGGCTGCCATCCATAGGAGTGAGCATCATGTCTTTGACTTGTCGATGGCCTGCGGTTGTTGTGGTTGTCCATGTAAGACGCAGCGCATTCGATCTGAGGAACTGTTGAGTGGGGACTATAGCTCCTTCTAGTGTATGCTTCCCTTGTTGGAGCAGCTGCGGTGAGTCGGGAAGGCGGTGTGTGCGAAGATGCGAGATAACACATAATGTTAAAACGACATATCTCTTTGATCGAAGAAATACACTAAGAGATCAACGACAAAGATGCGAGGTGGTCACACGTCTGTGGCGAAGACTAAATTGGGGTCTACGATTTTATTTTATTTTAGTCTTGTCCGATCTCGCGGATGGCTTGATGGCCGTCTTGTGCCTCGGTGACAACATTGGAATCTTCCCGAAGAGCCGACCAACAATGGCGAGCAGCCTGCCTCGCCGTCCGTGGCCCCCAAAACCCGCTCCCGCCCCACCGCCTTTGCCGTGGTTGCGCCGCCCGAGCCAATCCACAAAGACTCCCGTCATCCAGATCCGTGGCGGCGGTACCTTCAACCCGCAACTCTAAAGATAGCCATCTAAGCGCTGCTTCGCGGCGAACTTGCGGCCCGCACCCTTCGTTAGACACCAGCCAACCGGCAGCCTAGGAGCTCCGCGCCTCGAGGGTGCTGCTTCCCATTAGGAATCGATTGGCCCAGAATAAAAATTCAGACAAGCGGCGCCTAAATAAAGTGATTTGAGATGAGGTGCGACCTATCTGGCGGCATGGTGAAGTAAGCAGGTCCAGCTGCCGAGTCGGTGAGCGGCAGCGGTTGCGGTGGTGACCGCGGCGAGGAAAAGAAGCGATGTCGCGTCGGCGGCTACAGGCAGATGCGGGACTCGGGCGGATCGAAGTTGGGCCGCTCGGCGCCGTGAACAACGGCGGGGGTGAATCGGCTCGGTGCAGTTCCGTGGCCGTCGTCGAGCAGCACCGGCAACCGGAGATAAGAGGCTGCGGCCCGATGCACGGCGGCAATTGGACGCGTCTCGGCATTAGGGAGGAGGCTGTGAAATTGGTGCGGTGGGGCGCCATGGAGGTGGGGCTGAGGTTTGGCGGCTCGGGAGAAGGGCTTCCGGGGAGAAGGTGATTTGGCGCCCACGGTATGAATGGGGCGGGCGAAGTGGGAGGAGTGGAACCATGTCTTCGAGACGCATTTATGCGAAATGTGAGGGAATTCTGATTCTACCCTTGCCTATAGGCTTCTCGGCTTGAGTCTGTGTCTTGAGGGTCGGGGATAGTAGAGTAACTTTGCTTCTCCCCAAATAGTGGGCGGGGCGATTTGAGGCGAGGCGTGTTTTGAACTATAGTGGTAGTGGCGATTTGAGGCGAGGCGTGTTTTGAAATAGGGGTGAGCTATTTGAGGCGAGGAGGCGTGTTTGCCGACCATGGTTTATGAATTATTGGGCACATGTCATTTCGGCCGAGGAGAAGGCGTGCTTGGATGAAATTCTGAACCTACCCTCGATGTACAGCAGGCCAATTGATCGTGTCCCACATAGGGCGGTAATTCGCGTCTCCCATTTATTTGCTCGGCGAATTCCACCGGCGAGAGGATGTTTAGCAGTTCGTTCAAATTTTGGGAGAATGAGCATCCACGTCTACCTTACCAAGTCGATTCGAATCAAATTTTGAAATATTAGCTTGCCACTTCTTTTTAGATGGAGATGATGCTCGGGAGTAATGTGTTTTACATGCTCGTTGCTAGCGATTTACTATATGACAAATAGTTGACCCACTCAAAAGCGAATCAAACCCAAAATGAAATATCTCGATTCAATGAACTAGCTCGTTCGATGAGGTCAAAATAGTGAACTAAATCCAAAATTGAACACCTCAATCGAGTAGCATGTTATGCAGTGTTATAGTACTCCATGAACATGTTGAAAGTCAAATTAATGAACTTGTTTGATATATGCATATATCCGTTCATGTGTGGATTACGAGACAACATGTTCTCCAATTTAAATATTTGAATGCAAGTTTATATCAGTCTTTGATGCATAAAAGCGCGACCTCCCCTCTCCGGACTCCTGTTCTCTCTCTCTCTCTCTCTCTCTCTCTCTCTCTCTCTCTCTCTCTCTCTATGCGACAATCTTCAATTACATGCATGCGCATCCGACACAAAAACCTTGTTGGTCCCTCTCCCTTTCTCTCTCTCTCTCTCTGTGTGTGTGTGGTCTTTCTATTCCGCATTCATATATACACCATCTATAGGTCTCTCTCTCACACTATGTATGATACTCTAGCTAGTCCAAGCTAGATATCTTGGGTGCACTCATCGTATGCACACAAATTCCTTGGCTCTTTGCCCGTAACTCTCTCACGCACCACTATGTCGTCTTGGGCTCTTCCCCCTCTCTCAAACTCTCCATCCACATGGGTCACACATACACATGCATATCTCACTGCACTCGATAGGCCCATCTAAAACTCTATCTCTCTCCTCGTTCTCTCTCCATCTCACCACACACACACACACAATCTCATGCCCAGCTAGCCAAGTATGATGGTCTCTCACTCAATTGTAGGCACCATGATCCCCTATATGTATATGACTAGCTAATCTTAGTCTCCATCACAAACATGTGCATGGTCTATCTCGATTTCTCTCGGGGCATCTTTCTATCATACGCCTCCTCGATCTCCCACCCATATAGTCCCCTCACGATCTCGGGGATCTCTCTATCACAAACACACCCTCTCCCTCCCCATGCGTCCATGCCATCCATGTGTCCCTCTCGACCTTTTTTCCTTGTTGGCGGACCTCTATTGGACATGTGCTACAGGGGTGTCTCTCTCCGTTGCAAACAATCACACACTAGCTATCTTCGTGTATCTCCTCGCCTCGCTTTTCCATCTCGGAGATGCATGTGTGATATGTTAGCATAAACGAAAAAACACACTCTCTCTCTCTAATTTATCGTTTGTTGTCACTTTCTCTTTCACACACATACTCTTTTGCACACTTACTCATTCTCCTTCACACGCACTTGATCTGTCTCATTGAGGCACTCTCCTCCGTCCATAGCACATAGATTTATTGAAAAGTCAAACATCACAAAGTTTGACCATGTACGTGGAGAAAAGAATTACATCTAATCGGCAAACATATACCATTAGATTCACCATGAGATGTAGTTTTGTATGATGTATCTTTGGTATTGTAGATATAAATAACATTTGCGTAAACCTGATCAAAGTTTCCAAAGTTTGACTTCTAAAAATTTACATACCTTGCATTATCGGCGGATGGAATATCTCTTTCCCCTCTCAGCTATCGGCCTTTCACTCAGCCTTATCGGGGCTCCTCAATCTCTCTCAAACTTTATTGGTCAGTTTGGTTCGTGACTGACCCTCATGCCTTGATGGCGGTCTTTGCTGGTGTGGGCGTGAGATGTAAAATATTTCTGCTGGCGAGGCTTGTGTAGTCTTGAAGCGTTTGGTTCATGCAGGGCGAGCAAAGCATCAACGTCCATCAATCAATCCATGCATCAATTATTTAATGCTAATATCCATCCATGTTCTTTAGTTAGCCTCGTGGCCTACGACCGAAGCCGCCGAGGCGTTGAAATCGATCGCTTGGGCGAGGCTACTTGCGATGTGCGGAGTTCAGCCGGGCTAATTAAAGTGCAAGGGAACCCAGCCAGCGGGCTTTCTTTTTCACAGGGTAGCAACCAAACAAGCGTGCATGAAATCCAGCCACAACCCGAGCCACATAAAAGATGCTCCGAGCCTTAAACCAAGCGTGCCTTATATCTCCTGGTTCACACATACACATGTCTCGCTCACGCTATATATATAGACCCATCCAACACTCTCCGCCCTTGTTCTCTCTCCATGTGACACGCACCCCCCTAAGTACCATAATCCCTCACTCCATCATAGGCTCTGTTTGGATCCATGGGTTAGAGTTAGTTTGGGTTAGTTTGGAGTCAACTAACCCAAAAAGATCCAAACAGGAGGGTTAGTTTAGGTTAGATGCATCTAACCCATCCAAAAAAACTAACCCATCCAAGAGGTGCTTATTTGGGTTAGTTCTTCTCGGGACCACTAATAAACACTTTTTTCTCTCGCTCTCCCATGCAGATCCTCCCACTTCCTCGAAGCTTCTCCTCTCCCTCCTCCCTCTTGCACACTTGGTGAAGGTGCCTCGCCGTATCTGCGCTCCATCTAACCTGCCATCCAAACACCTCTTTACTTAGAGTTAGTTCAGGGTTAGAATCTAACTCTAACCTCTAACTGAGTTAGAGTATCCAAACAGGGCCATAGGTGCAAGCCTCCCCCCTCCTAAGTATGATTATCTCTTACTAGCCATCAGGAACACACGTATTGTCTCCTTCCATCCATCGTCTATCTCGATATCTCTCGGGCATCTTCTATCGCACACACCTTGTCACTCGATCTCCCACCCATGTAGTCCCATCACGATCTCGAGGGATCTCTCTATGACAAACATACACTCTCTCCTCCCCATGTCTACATTTTCTCCGTCGTCTCTCTCGACCTCTCTCCTTGTTTGTCAGGACCCCTCTTGGCCCGTGCTGGGGTCTTCCTCTCGGTTCAAACAACCACACACTATCTCCTCACCTTGCCTCCGTTGTCGAAGATGCATGTGTGATATGTTTGCATAAGACACGCGCCTTTTCTCCACTTTTATCGTGTGTTGTCCATGTCTCTTTCACACACACACTTTTTCACTCTCTCTCTCTCTCTCTCTCTCTCTCTCTCTCTCTCTCTCTCTCTCTCTCGGGGGACTCTGTCCGTCCATAAGCATATGGATGTTTTGAAAAGTCAAACCTCAGAAAAGTTTGACTAGGTATATGTGAGAAAAACATTTACATCTGGAGCGATCATTAGATTCATCACAACATGTACTTACTTCATACTATCATTTATCTTTGGTATTGTAGATATAAGTAATTTCTTTATAAACTTGGTCAAAGTTTCAAAAGTTTGACTTTAAAAAATGTTGTAACTACATTATCGAGCGGAGGAGTAGCTCTTTCTCTCTCTCTCTCTCTCTCTCTCTCTCTCTCTCTCTCTATCTCTACGGCCTCCTCTCCTCGAACTCTCTATACCGGATTATCGCTCAATGTGTGTCAGCGTATAGCTCGTATATTGTTTAGTTGACGGTCAACCAATCCACATGCTGCGTTGT
The DNA here is from genome assembly GCA_021605205.1 of Aegilops longissima. Taxonomy (NCBI): domain Eukaryota; kingdom Viridiplantae; phylum Streptophyta; class Magnoliopsida; order Poales; family Poaceae; genus Aegilops; species Aegilops longissima. The sequence goes on from JAHIAM010005923.1 coordinate 9,963, forward strand.
CAGCTCGTGTTCGTATCTTGGTGTCTGGCCCATGTGGCGGTGGGTGAAAATAAGTAAACTAGAGGCCCATCGACACGTGGTGAAGAAACAAAGTTGAAACCACTCGGGTAGCACCCCTGCGCTAATAAATTGAGGCGCATTGAGGACAAACTTCTTGCTTGTGAAGGGCCTTTTCGCGCACAATTCACCCTTCTGGCGGCGGCATGCGAGAAGGGCCTTTTCGCACACCAGCACACAACACACACCAGCACATGTGTACACCAGCGTCGCCGCGGTTGAGATGGGCGGCGAGGCAGCCAACAAGCGGAGGCGGCTCGAGCCAAAACCGCATCCGGCGAGCACAGACTTCATCGGCCTCCCGGCGACATGTTGCTCGTCATCATGAGCCTCCTCCCCACCAAATCTGCCGTGCGGACCGCCCTGCTCTCCCGGTGGTGGCGCCCCTCTGGCGCTGCGTCCCCTCAACCTCACCGTCGCCAGCTGCCTCTGCGGCAGGGATTGCAAGCGCATGGCGCGGTCTCCAGATCCTTTCATCGCACCACAGGCCAGCGGGCGCCTTGACATCCGCATGTTCGGTACCAGCGCAAGGTCCAACCCAAGTTAAGCGAGTGGTTCTTATCCCCGCCCTAGATCAGCTCGAGGAGCTCAGCTTTGAAGCTGGGCGATGTCTCTCTCTGCCGCCGTCCGCGCTCCGCCTCACGCCAGCGCTGCGCCCGGCTTCAGCTCTGCTATCTTCCCAGATTAATGCCGCGCCGCCCTTCTTCTCCCTCAACTCAAGCAGCTCGACCTCTTGACGTTGTCATCTCGAAGAAGGCTATGGAGCACCTGCTCCGCGGCTATCTTTGCGCTCAGTACCTTCGTCTTGAGCAGATCCACGGGTTCATTAGCCTCCACATCGCCTCGGCGAATCTCCGATGGATTTATGTGTCTTGCTGGCCCGCAACAAGACATCAATTGGGAAGAGATCACTCCAGCTGTTCCACGTTATGGTCATTGAGAATCGCCTTTCCTTGAGAGATTGCTTGTATCGGATCTAGAAGGTCCAACAAAATCAGGGTCATTGGCCTTGAAATTGACAGCGTTGGTGTACTCAAATCGCCAAATTCTCCGAACTCTTTATTGGATCCGTAATCGTTCAGTACAACACTCATCTTCTTCTCCGTCTTCTTGAAATTCACATTTTAAATTTCTTCTTGATGTATTCGACCGTCTTCGAAAAATGATTCCACAAGCTTGACCAGGTCCATGCGCATAGTGAAGATCTTAGCACTAAAATCTATCAGCCCCAATCTGGATCAAGTTGTTGGATTCCTTACATGCTTTCCATGCGGAGGGCTACTCATCGAGGTGAAACTTCTTTCCTATTAGTAGCGGTAATCACAGCGTAGCTCAATTTTTCATAATTTTCCCAAATTACGATGACAAGTGTAGTGTTCAAAACTACATCTCGCTTTGCACGAAAGAAATGTTTTTAGTATTTTTCTCACGTGATCACCTGCATCATTTTTATGCTGTACTACTATAGTAGCCTAGGCTAGTCATAGTGGAAAGTAACTTAGACTACTCCAGTAACTCTATGGTTACCCTAAGGGCAAGTACTACCTCCGTCCTGGTTTACTCTTCCAATTTTGTAGTATCAAAATTTGACCATAGATTTAACTGACAAAATGTTAATGCATGTCACTAAGAACTATATCGTTGGATTCGTATTTGAACATAATTTCAAATGGTGTAATTTTTAGTGACATGCATTGGCATTTTCTTAGGTAAATCTATGGTCAAAATTTTATACTAAATATGAGTAGTATTCCCTCCGTCCCAAAATTCTTGTCTTACATTTGTTTAGATACGGATGTATCTAACACTAAATGTAACTAGATACATCCGTATTTAGACAAATTTAAGACAAAATTTTGGGACGGAGAATAAAAAGTGGGCTATGTAGGCCAAAACATGTGCCAAATTCACTTGTGATGCATTTGGCATCGATGCCCTCCATTGCTCACTGGTGCCCCAATCTGGATCACCTACTTTGCTCGGTGCCAAATTAACTCATAATGAAAAACACTGCATGGGAGAGAGAGAGGGACTGAGGCAATAAAAAAACTTGTTTGGGAGAGTGAGAGGCTGGTGTAGTTGGTTTGATTGATTTGTTTATACATGTGGGTGCTGTGTGCAGTGGTGCCAACTCTCTCACATCGCGAGGCGGTGCCAAAATCTTTGATTTGACATCGATCGTGTTATGTGGCATACTTTTGCGAAATATGGCATCGGCCACATAGTGGAAGGCAACAAATGCCCAAGCTCTTCACGTGCTCCTAGTTAAATGAGAGGAAACAAAAGAGAGAGAGAGAGAGAGAGAGAGAGAGAGAGTGAAAAATATCACTAGCCAGCCAACCCTATCGTATGGCGAATGATATTGGTACCTCTTGATGACGGCAATCTTATGCAGCCAGCTGCTCTAATATATTCTCTTCTTTTGCAGATAAAAAAGACCGAAAGTGAAAATGTGCTGCACTATAACAATCTCATCGAATGCCTTGATCTCCATCTTACGAGAAATTGATTTGATCGACTACCGAGGCAGCACATCTGAGATTAAATTGGCGGAGTTCTTTGTTACGGAGGCAAGTGTGCTCAAGGTAATGAGGTTTGGCGTTCTGGCGCAACAATGAATGGCGTCTTGATCACATAGCGTCTAAGCCTAAATGACAAAGTCTCCATGAAGCTGAATTTGTTTTGAAACATCAAGTGGCGGAGACTCGAAAACTTATTTGCCCATTAGTGACTTGTCGAGGCGGTGGATTTTAGTTTGTGCGATAACGCTGCATCCACCTAAAATGCGAAAGTTCTTACGTAAACTTCCTAGTAATTCCCTCTTCCTAGGTGCAGCATTACTCCTAACATTTGTAATATCAGTTTGAAACTTGTAATATTGCGTGTCCTATTCCTGCGTTTTCAAAATCCTGCGAATCAAACAGGTCTGAGTTGGTGATGATGTTGTGCCTCCCATCTTTCACCAATAGCCGTCGGATCTAGATCGCGCATACAAACCAAGCTTCTCCATTTTGCAAAAGATGCCGCACTTGTTCCCTATTTACAAACAACTCCTTGTCTCTCACAATCAGCCTTATCTCCTCCCCACCACATCTAGAAGGCCGTGGAAAAATCTGGCGCGATGGCGCTGCGGGCGATCCACCCCAATCTTGGTGTTCCGTGCAATGCCGACCCATCTACGACGAAATTATGTCGAACAGGGCTAGTTGTAGCAGGCTAGCTCTACAGCCATGATGATAGTATTGCAGAGCGGTGAGGCTGACTATGGTATGCCGAACAAGGCGCCTATACTCAGTGTCATCTCCGTAGCGAGGTCTTGTCACTTCCTTGTGAGGAGCATGCGTAATAATTTGACCAGCGGGTATACGAGTGCTAGTACTCCTAGGAGTACTACATTGGTAGTACTACTACTAGTACTAGTAGCACCACCGTCTGGATTTAGGAGTACTACCATGTCCATCTGGATTTTAGTATTTGACTAGCAATATCTAGTAATGCATGTCACAAAAATGTACTACTCCCTCGTAAATAAATACATGGTGTTTTATTCCTATCGTGAGAGAACTTAATGTTTTCTTGCTAACTAGAGTCTTAATAGGATTACATGCAATGAACTAAACACTTTGCATGTCATGTTTGGTAGTCTCAAGTCATTGAAAGCATGCAGCCCACATCTCTCATTGGTTGATATGTCACGAAATAAGAAACAAGGAGTGGGAAGCTGATCGTGGCCCTGAACACCTATGGGACGGGTCCCTTTGTGGTTGGAGGGCGGAGATTGCACAAAAAAGCGGATCGAAGCGATGCACATGGCAGTTTTACCCGGCTCGGAGCTCTCAGGAGATAACACTCAACTGCTGCTCTTGTGGATTGTATTGTGTTCTTGCTAGGGAGCAATGGGCTTACAAAACCTAACTGAGTATGGTCTTGGATGAACTGAACCCGGAGCCGGGCGAACCCTTTCTCGTTGCACTTGGGCCTCCTTTTATAGGCACAAGGGGTCACCCTGAGTGGCAAGTATAAAAAGGTAAAATAGTAAAACATAGGTTGGTACACCGCTTTGTCACGGTGTACTGTGATCTATACCTAACTACGGCTGACAAGGGACAAAGTCATAAATGCCCGTCACGATCGCTGAGCGATTGTAACGGGGACCGTCAAGTCGCCTCCGTTTTCCACGATGGTAGCTTATCGGTGCCGCTTATCGCCGCTCCCGGCTGGCTGCCCATTGACCAGCACGATGCTTGGGAAAGCCCCGCAGCGACACGTTGGCGGGTGGTGGAGCGGAGATGAAGAGTGGTTCCACTGCCGCGGCAAGCGCCTTGCGGCAAGGTCCTGTCGCTCGGGAGCTTATCGCCATAAGCCTTCGGCAAGCTCCTCTTGCGGGGTCTTGTTTCCGCCGTGCCTTGGGTGGCCTTCCGACAAGCTCCTCTTGCGGGGCCTTGATTCGCCGTCCTTGAATGGCTCCAAAGGGCTTTGAGGATCTTAGCGGTCACCGGGCCAGCCACACCCGCGAGTGCTGCGGTTGTCCGTGCACGAGTTCGGTGGTACTAGGTACCCCTACTCTAGTACATCGACAGAGCCCGGGCACTGGGCCACACAGCGTAAGCTCTGTTGGGCGAGGCCCAAAAGCGATCTACCGGACACAGCGGCCGGATCCAGCGGTTATTTGCCGGACCCACCACGTCCTCCACGAGCGGCATGTTCGGACGTGGCGTCGTGGAAGAAGATGTGGGGGCTTTCTTTAATGGGAAAATCGGGCTTTGCCTCCTCCCCCTCCTTATAAGCGGGGAGAAGCAGGGAAGAAGCCCACTTGCCCATTCTTTGTCACGTCGAAACCACCACACGCACCTCCCTTCTTCTCGAGCCCAAAGAGAGGCGCTCCGCCCCTTCCCCATTACCCGGCACCCTGCGCCGTCGACCTCCTCCACCACCTCCGCCATGGCTCAAAGCCAACAAGGGCAAAGGGTGAAATCGGCGGCCCGGCTTGACTCGCGGTCTTTGTGGAAGGGCGGGCCCTCTTGATCCCTGCAGCGGGGAAGGGCTGAGGGAGCTGTATTACCTTTTACAGTCGGCGAGGCAGGCGCACCAGCCTTACGAGGTCATCTCGCCGCCACATTAGAAAGTTTCCCGGGTACCCTTTCTTGGCGCTTTTCTTCCACTGCGGGCTCTGCCCGCCTTTCTGAATTCTTCACGTGGCGTCATGAACACATATGGCCTCCGCCTCCTTGATTTTACCCCTAGCGTCGTCCTCACCATGGCGTTTCGCACACCTCTGCGAGAACTTTGTCGAGGAGTCCACCCAAATGTCACACTCTTCGCCATTACTTCCGCCCCATGTAGAGAGAGAGAGGCTTGCGGAGGAATTGCATGGACCTCTAGGTTGGCAGAAGGAAGCGTGTCTTGACGGAGGCTTCTTGTGACAAGTGGGAGAGTGGAGGCTGGCTGGTGTTGGATCTTGAGGAGGAGCCACGACCTTTTACGCCTGCCAAACTCCCATAGTCTTGTGGCAATGATTGGAGCAACTTGGCGGAGGATGCCAAGTTGAAGATTGCCGTGACTAGGATCTTGCGCCTCGGACCTGCGCGGGCTTACCGTAGGAGCGGTTAAGCGCGGACTTCCTTCACCGCCGCATTGCGCCCTTGCGAGAGGGAGGCACTGCAGGAGTTCAAAGCGGCGGACATCATGAGGCTGCGCCGGGTTTGAACTGGAATTTTCTTGTCTTGGGCTTGGCGGCATGCTGCGGGGCTGTTCAAGCGATCTGAGATCACCCGAGTGGTTTATGTTGCGAGGAGTCGTGCCTTGTGCAACAACTTCGTCGCTTGACCGCATCCAGCGATGATGCCGTTATGCGATTCCCATGGAATCGTTCAACCTGGCGAGGAGCCGCCGGCGATATCGTGTAGCAGTTCTTGACGACTTGGAAGAAGTGCGATCCGTGCCGGCAAGCGGCTTACCAGCGACACCACGGCGAGGAGATGGCGTGCATCGCATACGAGGTCGAGAGCAGCGAGGCTTGCGGCGAAGCTCTCAGCGCAGAAGGTGGTGGAGCAGCGGAAGATCAACCTCGGCAACCGAGGAAGATCTTGCAGCGGCAATCGATTAGCGGGGCACTCCGGGGAAGCAAAGGGCGCGCTGCGGCTGCGGGACCGCCAAGAAGGAATTGGAGGCGAGGTTGTTGTCGCTCTCCGTGCCCGACAAGCCAAAAGCTGGAGTCGAGGCGCTTGTCGCGAGGCGGAGGCTGACTTGGAAAGCGGAAGAGCTCGGTAGCGTAACAAAAAACTCTCCGGGATATAGCGGGCGCGGGAGCAGCTTGGGAGGGCGCCGACCTTCATCTTGGAAGGCCGAGTCGAGGAGCAGCGAGGCTTGCCGGCGAGAAGCTCTCAGCGCAGAAGGTGGTGGCGCGTGAAGATCAACCTCGGCGGCCGAGGAAGATCTTGCCGCCTGCGAGCAATCGATTAGCGGGGCACTCCGGGAAGCAAGGGCGCGCTCGGCTGCCGAGACATAAGAAGGGTGGAGGCGAGGTGGCTCAGCGAGGAGTCCACCCTCGGAAAGAAGTGCCGAGGAGGTCGCCGGGCTGAAGCCTTGGCGAGAAGGGCGCCTACACCTCGGCGAGTTGCAAGGTCGTTTGCTGAAAAGATCAAAAGAGCTTGGCGCGCCAAGGACTCAAAGGCGGATCTGGGCTAAGCCAGCCACCACAGCGGAGGAGGTGAGCAGGCGCCAGGAGGCGGGAAGCAGACCTCTTTGGGCAGATTAAGGCCAATGAGGAGCTGTTGGCGAATCATGACCGCCGAGAATGATCTCGAGATAGCATAATGCCTTTGGGCGGAAGGTCTTGTGGACACCGCCGCCGCCATCCATAATGAGCTGATGGGCTGGGGATGGTAGATCTTGGGTACTCGCAAGCGAGAACCTCCAACCCAGCATCAAGCTCACTTTTTGTTCTTCAAGAGGCGTGTTAGCCGGGTCTCCGTGACTCAGAGGAGATCCCAAAGCAGAATAGCTGAGTCGCGCCAAGTCTGCGCCAGGGGCCCTCCATAAGGTCTTGATGAAGGTGGCCTTCCGCAATCCGGTCAACTTCACCAATGTCCTCAAATCGCTGCCGTAGCTGGCGGCGTTAGGCGCTCAAAGCCCTTATCGCACCGCCGTGGGCCGGGGTGAGCAAAGTGAAGAGGGTTGATGGCGACCAGGCGTGAACTAGGCCGCCAAGTTTATCTTTCCTTTGTCGCTGAGACCATATTTAGAATAACTTATTAGATCTGCGACAAGTTATTTTGTAATATACTCTATCTTAAGCAATCGAATGCAATGTTATTTCCTTTCTTGATTTCTTCCCTTGTATGTTTATGCCCCTCGCTTTTAGGGGACTTGTCGGTGCAAAACACCTTTGCATGCGCTGAGTGCGAGCGTCGGCAACTTCTTTGGCGATCTGCCTCAAACAAGCAACCTTATGCCAACTAGTTGCAGCATGCTTAAGTTGTTGGCGGACTCGAAACAAAGTAAGAGCGCAAGCTAACCCTGTGAGTTGGTTCCTCCGCATACGGGTTTTCCATACAAAGTACTATCGTTCGAGGAAGATAACTTGGAAATTTAAAACTGATTGCTAAAACTTAGCAACTTAGCTTTTACATTGTTTGCTTCGGCAAGGTGATACTTCCTCGGCGACACTTGCTGGCCCACCCTTATCCGGCAGGTGATACTTCCTCGGCGACACTTGGTGGCCCACGCCTTATCTCTCCTTCCCCGGTTAACTTGTGGGTGGATGAACCTTGCTCTCTTTTGAGAAGAAAGAAGAAAATAAAGTTATGGAGCCTAGTGGCTCGTTATAAGCTTAGTGTGTGGATGCTGCACAAAATGTTAGATAACACATGCATATGAGATTATGAAAGCATGTATTGACAAATTGTATGCATAACACATGAGCTTCTTGATGCAGGGTCTGCGCCCGACTTTGTACAAAGGATTACATGCAACAGTGGCAAGACTTGTACAAAAGGGTGGTTGCTTAGGAGCAGTTCGACAACCGCCTATCAGGTAAAACTTACGAAGATGCTCTATATTCCGAGTTGCTCTTTGAGCGCCATCTTCGGTCTCAAAGCGGACGGCGCTTGGCCTAGTATTTCGTTTCACCCGATAAAGGCCTTCCCACTTTGGCGTCAACTTGTTGGAATTCTTGGCGGATTGAGCGGCGAAGAACAAGGTCGCCTTCCTCGAAGCTTCGGCATTAACTGCGGCTATGGTAGCGGCGCAAAGCTTCTTGTGTGAGCAGCTCGTCTGACACACGAAGGCGATCCTCCTCAAGGAGCAGCGCGTCATCTTATCGCAGCTGCTCTTGCTCAAACTCATCATAGCGAGCACTTCGGCGATCCATTATCACGGGTTCCGTGGGAGAACTGCCTCGCTCCATAGACTAGAGCAAAAGGTGTGCGGCGGTGGCTCGATTTGGCGTCGTCTGATCGACCAAAGAACCACCGGCAGCTCCTCGATCCGATTTCTTGACACTTGTGCAGCACTGTCGAAAGTTACGGTCTTGAGGCCTCGCAACACTTGATGTTGCCCTCTCGCTTGACCGTTGCTTCTCGGGTGAGCAGCGAAGCAAATGAACCTTGGCGCCAAGATCTTGGGCGTCTGCATAAAGGTGCGACTTCGTGAATTGGGTGCCGTTATCGGTGATAATCCGGTTAGGTATCCCAAAGCGGCAAACAATTGACTGACGAAGAACTTGGCTGTTGTCTTTTGTCACCTTCCTCCTTGCTTCCACTTCCGGCCACTTTGTGAACTTGTCGATTACGACGTACAAGTACTCAAAGCCCCGACAACTTCGGGGAAGGGGCGAATGTCGACCCCGGACGAAAATGGCGGGATAAAGGGATGCGTCTGGAGAGCTTGAGCTAGTTGGTGTATCTATTTTGAATGGGCCTGCACGCTTCACACTTGGTTACTTGTGCGATTTGCATCACGGAGGCCGGCGGAAGAAACCTTGCGGAAAGCCTTTGCAGCAAGTGCTCTTCACCAATGTGGTGACCACATATGCCTCCGTGTATCTCTGCCAACAGTTTACATCCATCTTCGGCAAATACACTTCAATTTCACACCGTTGAGTCTTCTTACATGCAGGATGTTGTCAACAAACTGGTACATAGCTGATTGCCGGGCTACTCTTTCGCTTCTTCTGCTCTTGGGAAGTTCTCTGTCTGAAGGAAATGGGCGATCTCTTTGTGCCCATCTTTGGAGCACGTGGCTCGACAACAAGGACTAAAGGCACATCTGCGCGCTGGGAACATCGGCTTCCACGGCAGAACCTGCGGTTCTGCGGAGCTTGATGATCCCGGCAAGCTCTTTGGAGCACAACTTGTGGGGCGTCGCTTCAGTGAAACAAACCCTAGGGCTTGTCGGACGGAGCTGCTCCTCGGTGATACTGCGTTGATTTTAGGGACCTTCTTGGTGGCAGCTTGAGAAGCTCTGCGGGAAAGTAGTCACCGAGAAACCAACTTCCTCTTCTTGCTCTGTCCTGTTGATGGTGTTACAGTTGGTTGAGTCGGCTTGAGCACAAAATTCCTGGTTCCACAGGTAACAGAGTGCAGCACACTTTGACGAGGCCATCGGCAATATCATTTTGAGCTCTTGGAACATGTTCCATTTGCGAGACCTTCAAAGTGCTCTTCTAGCTTTCTCACTTCATCAACGTGAGGCTTCCATCAGCGGACTCGATAATCTTTTTTACTTGGCGGACGACAAGCTGCGAGTCACCCTGACGATAAGCTTCTTGATCCCAAGGTCCACCATAATTCTAAGGCCGGCAAGCAGACCTTCATACTCTGCAATATTATTTGTTGCTTGTTCCTTGGGAAAGTGCATCTGGACTATGTACTTGAGGTGCTCTCCGGTGGGTGCGATAAGCGACTTGCCGGCACCGGCATGCTGCGCATGCGAAGGCACCATCAAAGTACATCAGCCACTCTTTATTTGCTTCTTTGGTGGGGATGCTCGTCTGGAATTTCTTCATCTTGCGTTGGCGTCCATTCTGCTATAAACTCTGCGATGCTCTGCTTTGGATAGTTGAAGTGCTTTCAAACTTGAGGCCAAAGCTTGCAGTTCGATGCCCTCAACAATCCTGCACTGTTGTACGGATTTTGCAATATCCTCTTCAGCGGAAGCGGTGACAACTATTATCTCATGTGCTTGGAAGTAATGGCGCAGCTTTCTCGAGGCCATGAGGAGGCGAAAAGCAACCACGCACGCAGTACCTTGACCTAGCCCCTGCGAAGGAAGGCCGACAAAAGTAGACAGGTATTTGCACCATCCTTTTACGTATCTTGTCGGGACCGAGCTTGTGGCGAAGCCCCCTGCTTGTCGCTGGATGCATCTGCCTCGGTTGCGGCTCATCATCCGCCTCCTCTCTCGCTACTAACGCAGAACTAACCACTTGATTGGTTGCCGCTATGTACAGCAACAACTTCTCTTGTAGCCTAGGTGCGACAAGTATTGGAGTGGAGGGCGAGTACCTCTTTAAGTCTTGCAGCGCAACCTCCGCCGGAGTCCATTTCATTGGACCTGCCTTTTTCAAAATTTTGAAAAATGGCGGTAGCGCTCAGTGACTTAGAGATAAACCTCTTTGAGAGCAGCTCACATAACCGGCAAGCCTTCTTACATCCTTGGCCTTTGGTGCTTCAATCTGCTCAATGGCTTTGATCTTGTCGGGGTTGGCTTCAATTCCCTACGAGACACGAAGAACCGAGAAGCTTGCGGAAGGGACTCCAAACCGCACTTCTCGGGGTTGAGCTTGAGGTTGATCTTGCAGATTTGCAAAGGTCTCATCTAGGTCTTGGACGAGTTGCTTTGTCCTTGCTCTTGACCACTATATCATCCATGTAGGCTTCTACATTTACGTGTATTTGTGGCTCAAAGGCATCATGGACTACTCTTGCAAACATTGAACCAGCATTCTTCAAACCGAAAGGCATCCGTATGAAACGGTATGTGCCACATGGTGTAATGAATGCGGTTTCTCTTCATCTTCTTCTACCATGAAGATCTGATGATATCAGAATATCGTCAAGAAATGAAAGCGAGATCACATCCAGCTGTGGAGTCAACAATCTGATCTATCTGCGGCAAGGGAAATGGGTCTTTGGGACAAGCTTTATTAACATCTGTGAAGTCAATACAAAGTCTCCATTTCCCATTGCCTCTCGATACAACTACGGATTGGCCAACCACGTGGGATGGAGCACTCCTCGACAAGGCTGCTGCTTCCAACTTCTTGATCTCTTACGCTATGAATTCTTGGCGCTCCTTTGCTGTTTCCTAACTTTTTTGCTTGGCGGGCGGCGTGAGGATGAGACAGCTAGGTGGTGCTCAATTACTTTCACAGGAACACGGGGATGTTAGATGGTTGCCATGCAAACACATCAACATTCTCCTTGAGGAAAGCAACGAGCTTACCTTCCTATTTAGGGTCAAGCGTGGCTTGATGGTGAAAGTACCACGGTGCCGTCCTCCTTGGCGAGCACCTTCTTGGTCTTGGCGGAGCTGCCATCATCTTCTTGCACTTGCGGTGGAGCTCGATGGTGCGTCCTCGGTGATGGCGCAGCACTCGAAGAGTGCGCTTGCGGAGTGGGCATCGAGCTCTTGCGGACTTGGTGGTCTTCTTCTTCCCAGGAGCTTGATGGCAAGTGGTTTGCTATCTGTCGCGATTCTTGCATCCCGGTAAATCTTGTCGGCGCGAGATAAGCGCATCCTTCTTATCGCCATGAACAGAAATAGCGCTTATTGGGCGGGCATCTTGAGTAGGTTGTAAGCGTAATGAGAGGCTGCCATGAACTTGGCAAGTCTTTGGGCGACCAAGTATCCCATTGTAGAGGCGATGGGAAATCAACAACGTCGAATGTGACCCTCTCGAGTCCTGAAATTCAGTTCAACGCCAAATATTCTTGGCGGTGTGATCTTCCCTTCGGCTTGCTCCTCCACAGGTTGATTCCTTGGAAAGTGCGGTCTCTTGAGCTCGTTGTCGAGGATTTGAAGCTTATGAAGCACTCGAGAGGAGATCAGATTCAGGCGGCCCGCCGTCAACCAACATCTTGGTGACCTTGAGGTTGCGGATAGTTGGTGAGACCAACATCGGCAAGCACCCGACCGCGATTATCGATCGAGGATGGTCCTCAATGTCAAAGATGATGGGCGTGCTGGACCACCGGAGGTTTTGGCGACTCCACGGATGGATTCGCTGCATTAACCTCTCGCATCCCTTTGCTTGAGTTAGCGGTGCGAGGTATGCGGAGAAGCACCTCCGTCAACCAGAAGAACCTCTGTTGCCTTGAAACTCTTGCTCATCGGCTTCATCTTCCTCCATATCTTACGTCATCATCATCGTCTTCCTCGTCCTTGTCGCGGCGCGGGGAGGTCATCCTGCCGCTGCTTGGCCTTGCGGCGTCCCCCAGCCGGGTCCCTTTTTGTTTCTTGCACCGGCACCCTCCACAGGCCTTCTCCTTGTCTGCCGCTTCGTACTCAGCTCTTTGTAGCTCAACAAGCTGCTCGACTTTCTTGCAGCTCACGGAGGTCGTGGCCCTTAGTGCGGTGAATCTTGCTGATCTTGCTTGTTGGAGCTATCACCTTGTCGTGACCGCGCACGGCTTGGCGGTCGGTGTCGTGACAACCTCCTTGCCGGAGCCACCAGCCTTAGCCTTGCGGCGCCACCTCCGTTGCGAACTGCTCGACAACTAGTACCTCTTTGTTCTTCTTCCTTACATTGTTCCGCGCGGTTCTTCCTTGCAGGCGGTCTCTTCTTGTCGATTCGCTCCCACATTCTCTCACAGGAGTCTTCTTCCCTCCTCGGTAGCGTGCACTTGTCGGCCCGGGCGTGAGCTCGTGGCGTCTTTTACTTTGCACATCGCCATTTCCTCTCTCATCCTGCGGTTCCGCACATTACGATGGAGCAGCTGATCACCTTGGCGGGTGGGCGTGCAGGATGTTGTAGTGCACACGGCTGAACCTCTGGATGAACTTGCGTGAGGACTCTCCTTCCTTACGGGCAAGCAGGTGAAGGTCACTCTCCTGGCCATGAGGCTTGTGGCGCTGTGAAAGCGCCACAAGCGAAAACCAGATCTGCCCAGAAGATATTGAAGCTGTTCGGCAAGTGCATGAGCCAAGATCGGCGTTTGGCTTGAGCACGAGAGGGAAGTAGTTGGCGAGGATCTTGTCGTCGTCCCCTGCAGCTTGCACCGCAATGGTGTAGATCTTTGAGAACTCCGATGGGTGTGTCCTGCCATCATACTTCTACAGCGTCGGCAGAAGTTTTTCTTGTCAGGGCCTTTGGACTTGCCGCAGCTCACGGGTGAGCAGGGGCAACCTACGCGTATGGCAAAGTCGCTGGTTCCCCAGCACATGCATATCGACAGTGGGCCCGTGGCGCTGTCGGATTGGCGGCGCTTCTCTTGGCGCTTCGTCGCGGGTTCGGCGTCTTCTTGCTGCCATTCCTTAAGAACTTGGCGCTGATCACGGCGAGCTCGTGGATCCGGCAGCAGTGGAGTATTTGTCGATGTGGATCCGAGGCTGGTGATCTTGCCGCCAGGAAGGGAATGCATGGTGGTGTCACCCCGCGGGTCTCGTCGCCACCGGCTCGTGCCTTGTCGCCTCGCCCGCGGCAAGGGCGCGATTAATTGCCGCGGACCGTCGCCGTTAACAAAGCCGATAAGACTCTGGATTGTGGCCCTCCATTACGTCGACCTTATCGGCCGTTGGAGGTAGTCTAAATAGTTGAGCTCTGCCAAGGCTTCCGCGCGTGGTGGGTGGCAAAGGCGTGCGGGCGAGCAGGATGTGCTCGGACTCTAACCAAGTTAGGAGGCAGCATCCGCCCAGCGACGTACTCCGCTTCATCCGGCATCTTGGCGTGCATGCGGGTCTCGAGGCCTCGGGAACCTCCGACAGCCTTGATCCAGCGGCGTATGGTGCTGCGAGCATCATGGCGCTGTCGGTCCAGCGCCTCTGAGATGGGCAGCAGTGCGGATTGAGACGCTGAAGCTTGCGCCGCCTTGTCCTTGGACCTGGTGGCGCCGTGGGCTCTCGGCAGCGCCCGTTCCTCCTTGACGTCTTCCCACCACTCGTCAGCTACGGTGGTGGTGGGTTCGGCGAGCAGCTCTCTGCCTGAAGCCTTCTTCTTGGTGGCATGTTGGCGAAGATGATGAAGAAGCCGCTCGTGTGAGCGCGGATCGGATTCACACACCCTCGGCGCCCCTACGGCGCCAAAGATGTCGGGGAAGCTGATCGTGGCCCACGAACACCTATGGGACCGGGTCCCTTGTGGTTCGGGGCGGAGATTGCACAAAGCGGATCGAGCGATGCACACGAGCAGATTTACCCAACTTGGAGCTCTCGAGATAACACTCTCTGCTGCTTTGTGGATTGTATTGTGTTCTTGCTAGGGAGCAATGGCTTACAAAACCTAGCCAGTATGGTCTTGGATGAACTGAACGGAGCCAAACCGAACCCTTTCTCGTTGCACTTGGGCCTCCTTTTATAGGCACAAGGGTCACCACAGTGGCAAGTATAAAAAGGTAAAATAAGTAAAAACATAGGTTGGTACACGCTTTATGCGGTGTACGGTGATCTATACCTAACTCGGCGACAAGGGACAAGAGTCATAAATGCCGTCACGATCGCTGAGCGATTATACGAGGACCGTCAAGTGCGCCTCCGTTTGCCACGATGGTAGCTTGTCGGCGCCGCTTATCGCCGCTCCCGCTGGCTACTGCCTGTTGACAGCGATGCTTAGGAAAGCCTGGCGACACGTTGGCGGGTGGTGGGGCGGAGATGAAGAGAGTTCCTGCAGCGGCAAAGCGCCTTGCAGCAAAAGGTCCTGTCGCTCGGGAGCTTATCGCCCGCGAAGCCTTCCCGACAAGCTCCTCCTGCTGGGGTCTTGTTTCCTTCGTGCCTTGGGTGGCCTTCCCGACAAGCTCCTCTTGTCGGGGCCTTGATTACTTCGTCCTTGAATGGCTCCAAAGGAGCTGCTGAGGATCTTGGCGGTCACCAGGCCAGCCCTACCACGGGGTGCTGCGACTGTCCGTGCACGAGTTCGGTGGTACTAGGGTACCCCTACTCTAGTACACCGACACAAGGAGGGAGTTAATCCACCGTGCCTAAGTGTTTTGGGATTATTTGGTTTTCGTAGTGTGACTTACACAACATTTTTGTTTACATGCATTAACATTTTATTAGTTAAATCAAAGGTCAAAACTTGGCGCCAAAATGCAAAGGGACCAATAAACCGGTAAGCATCAAACTTCTCTCGTTTGGCCCCAACTAGAGTGCAGCGAGATGACTATCTGCACCGACCGCAGGAGGCGCCTTCATTGACTTCTGACAAGCTGCCTTTGGGTGAATGAAAGCGTGGGCCCGGGGTGGCTGGCCCACCTATCATACTGCCAAAGGCAGGTGCGATGAGGGCGAGGGTAATCGAAATCCCTACGCACCAGCGCACGCTAACCAAGGGCAAGTGATCACTCGAATCGCAAGATCAGTTGACTAATAGAAGCTAAGCTAGACCCATGGAAGCGATGAGCTCGAGCATCGATCGGCTGTGCGATGGTCCCGGCGCTGACCTCTGCGGCAATGAGAACGTTCCATGTAGTATTGCTTGAGGCGGCAAGGCGAGGGCAGCAGGCGACAGCTTGTCTCCTTGTTCGGCGAGGTCCTCGTCGGTTTCCTCGACAAGTTCACCGTCGTCAAGAAGCTTGCGGACGACTTTGGCGTAAGCCTTGACCCGATCGCCCGAGCTCTGCGATGCCGCCACCCTCAACGGCCACTATGGTGACAACCTCTTGACCTTGCTGGTGGCCCTGCGACTACCGCCGTCACGCGGAGAATGTCCACCTTGAGGTCGCGCTTGCCGCCTGGCGCTGGCGCAGCAAGACACCATGGACATAATCACCCGTCTACAGCGCATGCAAGAGGAGGGCGATAGGGCGCTGGCCTTCTTGGACCATGAGGGCAACCTTGGGCCTTTGTTGAAGAAGCACGTTGAGCTCGCCGCCAACGCCGCTGCTCCTCACTACGTCGGTTGGTGACCGGCGCACTAGGCGTGAGGATGTCGTTGATGGATCCGTATGTATTTTTATCTTTCCGTCAAATCCATGTAGTAGTATATGATACTATAGTAGTTATCTTACCTTTAGCATCAACTTCATAATTTTCGTACATACTACATGCATGAACGGCGCCAGAACCAAACTTCTCATTACTCTAGGCAAAATCGTTATTTTCTATCTATCGATCACGCCATGGAGCAGAACCAAATTTTACAAGTTCTGAGTTCAAAGGAAAAGCCTGCGTGTTAGCGTCGCACCCCACAGTTGGTGCAGCACGCCGCTCAAGCGGGAATGCGTGCGGTGTTGCATTTTCACTTACAAGTGGGACCATAGTTGAGCAAACCGACTACGGCAAACCCCACCCGCCCACCGCGCGATGGCTGAAAACAGGAGGGAGAAGAGATGGCTATACACGGACTCCAACAAAATTGGTGTCGGATGGGACTCGTGTGGGTGGCGTGTGCGTAGTGCTGAACCTGAATGCTAGTTATGGCCCATGCCACCCCACTATATCGAGGTATAGTCACGTAGAACAAATTTCCTGCAGTCCGTGCTCAGCCTCCTCTATCTCTCTTCTCAGCCAGCCCGTGAGATGGCCTTGGAGCCCATCGTCTGTTTGCTCACATGCGGTCCCACATGTCGGTGAAAGCATAAGCGGACCCACGAACTGCACATCTTTCACCTCGGCGTCTTGGTAATGAAAAACAAATCAAGAAAAGATCTTGGTGGCGCTTTTGGAGTTACTCAAGAGTAGTAAGATTATATTCTGATTTAACCCAAGATGCACATCTTGTGGCTTCAACTTATCAACTACCACTCTATTTTCTTTCATGACCACGACACTGGATCTTGGATGTCCCACGTAACCGGCAAGGAGGAAGAACCCGACCAAATCTTGGTTGTGCTCTCGGATTAGACTAGTTGTGCTAACTTAAAATTTTATTGTGTACTCCTCCGTTCCAAAATAGTTGACTTCCATTTGTCCAAAATGGATGTGCCTATATACTAAAACATGTCTAGATACATATATATTTTGACAAATAGAAGGCATGTATTGTACAGCGGAGGAGTAGAATGGATGCAAGTTTTTGTATTGGGAAGAAGAGTACATCCATATATTGATAGGCGCAATTTAGTAGATGTTATATCACTTTTAGCTAGCATGAGCTATAGATGAGATTAGTGCACTTGTTGATACTCCTACTTGGTATCGTGTTGCTGTTTAGGCTTGAGAGAAAAACAGACCGGAGGAGTACTAGAATAGAGGCTAGACATGAGACTAGATGCGAGGAAGCAACGTCTACTTCTTTACACTCGAAGAAGAAAGAAGCCGCATAAGATCGAGCTCATGAATCAACAATGAATGCATCGAGAAGGCACTAATCGAACTTACGGGAGTAGTAAAATGTATTCTTGTGGTTCTTGTTTTCTTTGGTCTTGCTTTTCTAGTCAAAATTATCGTTGGAGTTAAATGCAAAGCGGAGGTCCGTTTGGGGTCGTGCGTTGCAGTTGGCCTTACAAGTGGGACCGCATTAAGAAAACCGACTATCGGCAAACCCCACCTCGCCCGCCGTGCGATGGCTAAGTTAGAAAGCGATGAGGTTGAAGAGATTGCTCTATACGGACTCCAAGAAATATGATGTCGAGATGGAAGTCGTGTTGGTGGCGTGTGTTGTACTCACGGGCGTGAATGCTTGTTACGGCCCATGCCACCCTACTACTCCTACTAGTTAGTACTACTATATAGTACTACTAGTATCGAGATTCGAGTGCTGGTTACGTAATGCTGATATAGCTCTGATAAAAACACCCATACGACAGCATAAAGCATGTGAGGCTAGTACAAATAGTGTACTACTATTGTTGATTGGCCCCATCCGATAACCTGTTGCAATGCATTACAATTATATATTCAGAAAATATATTTTTGCCTCATCGCACCACTCACTCACGAAGCAACTAAAAGCCATTCATAAATTTAGTAAGTTTATCACAGGCATATCATTTTATTACATACAACAGGTCATCAACCCACATCGACAACGAGGATACATTATAAATACTAAAGTTTTCACCACACAACAAATAACAAGCAATGAAATGAACTTCAACTCAACCATTCCTCGGCGTTGGAAACACTTGCTTTGAACCACAAGTGATTCTCAGGGACGGGCCATCCATTGTCGATCACGGGGACCAATGCGGGACTGATCATCCGGGCGAAGCGGCCTACTATATCGATACCGGTGAGGAACCACCCAAATGTCGAGTATGAACACGGTTGCTTCTCATAAATGGAAGTAACGTTGTGTCAACATGAGTTGGATCGCCTTTCACCATCATTGGATAGTTTTGTCCAAGGAAGGCGAGTTTTCTCCAAGACTATCAATTCATGCGGGGAGAAGGAGTTGGCGCTAGCACACTAGTATCCATCCGAATACCATGCAGCGGGTGTTGGAATAGGTTGGAGAGTGCGACCATGGGAGACTACACCTACTTCCTTAGCGGTAACATCATCGATTGGGCTGTATACACGAGAAGAGGTGATCCATCGAATTAGTTGCGGGCGCCAAATAGTATATAGCGCTGCTCGTGATCATCACCATCATCATCTCCCCTTGGTTATAAAAATCTTCAAGTATAGGTGGTGGAATGTTCACGGGACCTTGGAAACACAAGAAGAAGGTTGCATGCATGTGGATGAAACAATTATAATTATGGTGGAAGACAAGCGTGCGAAACAACGAGGATGCCATGCAAAAAGCGATTGCCACAGTGGTGGCAGCAAATAGAAGGCCCTCGTGTTGAATTGCATCACAATACTCATCCGTGTACAAAACTGATTTTTGAGCAATATCCATCCAGTCAAACCAGCAGCGGCAACAAGCTTGTCAAAGATAGCAACAACTTCATAGTTGTTGTAATTCCAAGCGGTTGGGGACTCGAAATTGCTATCTTCCGTGAAGATAGTCACCATGATTGTATTTGAGCGTCGTACAATACCGGTGTGCTCAACCTCTAGGCGATCTGCTGAGATTTTGGAAGTGGAACCGGTCACGAGTGTACACATTCACAAGTTCCCACTCATGATTGGACCCAATGTAAACAACACAATCTCCATTGCGCCTGCCCAAGCCTTGCCCTCAGCGATGGCATCTTAACATCATCACGTATCATTATCAAGCGGCATCAACTTGCACAGGCGAGGCCTCCGTCGTGTGGCGCCCGATCATCGAAGTCCGGCGAAGAAGATAGGGAGATCAAACCGCTCCTTGACTCTTGGGTTCCTTGTAATGATGTTATTAGTTGAGTCGAGAATGGGCTTGAGCAGACCTGCCATGCTAGCCGAGGTGATGATGTCATAGCGATCAATGAGTTCCTCCACCCGTCATCTTTCAGATTGGGGCAAGAATAACGGAGGTCGTTTCGTCTGTTCCTCCATGGAGAAAACGATCGAACAATGGCAGAAGAAAGGGTGAAGGGCTGAAGGAAAATGGAGGAGGATAGGAAGAGCGTGCAGCGATTCAAATCGAGAGGGAAAAGCGAAGAGTCGGTGGGCGGTTGCCGGTTGCCACAGTTCACGAAGGGCGCCCGGTGAAAGCACAAGTGCTCCTAGGTGGTTTGGTAATTAATGTCAACATATCTCTTGTTGGACTAACACTTTTATCTAGTATGTTTCAGATAAGTTCAACAATGGAGTGGCATGGACTAAAGGATGTGGGAACTCCTTCAAGATGCTAAGGACAAAGGATTGGCTAAAGCTTCAAGCTCAAGACTCTTCATTTTACATTTTAGTGATCCAAGATCACATTGAGTCTATAGGAAAAGCCAATACTATCAAGGAGGGATGAGGTGTTGTAATGAGCCTATTGCTTCATGTGCTTAGTGATATGCTCAATTACCCTCAACTACTTTCCCACTTCCACACAAATGTCCTAAAACCTAAAGTCAAACTTGGCCCCATTGATTCTTTCTATCCAGGCGCCACGAGTTTGGATGTCTTAGCCACTGCCACAAACCCTAGGCAAATCGGTCTCACCGATAGGGATCTCGGTCTCGAGATGGGATTGTAATCTCTGTGTATGTCCATTACCAAAATCGGTCTCACCGAGTTTGAGCAATCAGTACTACGAGATTACAATGCAAACTTTCTAGTTGACTCATTATCAAAATCGGTCCCATCGAGTTTGAGTAATCAGTCCAACCGAGTTTGCTGACCAACTCTCTGGTTAGCTAATTACCAAAATCGGTCTCACCGATTTTGTATGTCGATCTCATCGAGATTACCTTATGCCTAACCTAACCATATCGGTCCTACCAAGATGCAAGTCAGTCCACGAAAACCCTAACGGTCACTAGGTTTACTAAAATCGGTGCGGCGAGTTTGTTGATTCGGTCCCACGAGATTAGTAAATTGTATTATAGCAGTTAGATTTTGTGTGGAGGCTATATATACCCTCCACCTCCTCTTCATTAGTGGAAGAGCCATCAGGTGAACCTACACTTCGAGCATCCTATTTCTGAGAGAGAACTACCTACTCATGTGTTGAGGCCAAGATATTCATCGTACCATATGAATCTTGATCTCTAGCCTTCCCAAGTTGCTTTCCACTCAAATCTTCTTTCCACGAGATCCAAATCCTATGAGAGAGAGTTGAGTGTTGGGGAGACTATCATTTGAAGCACAAGAGCAAGGAGTTCATCATCAACACACCATTTGTTACTTCTTGGAAGTGGTGTCTCCTAGATTGGCTAGGTGTCACTTGGGAGCCTCCACAAGATTGTGGAGTTGAACCAAGGAGTTTGTAAGGGCAAGGAGATCGCCTACTTCGTGAAGATCTACCGCTAGTGAGGCAAGTCCTTCGTGGGAGATGGCCATGGTGAGATAGACAAGGTTGCTTCTTCGTGGACCCTTCGTGGGTGGAGCCCTCCGTGGACTCGCGCAACCGTTACCCTACGTGGGTTGAAGTCTCCATCAACGTGGAAGTACGATAGCACCACCTATCGGAACCACGACAAAAACATCCATGTCTCCAATTGCGTTTGAATCCTCCAAACCCTTCCCTTTACTTTCTTGCAAGTTGCATGCTTTACTTTCCGCTGCTCATATACTCATTGCATGCTTGCTTGTTATGTATTAAAAAAGTTAAACTTGTGCCTAAACTCCATTTAAACTTTAGTAAGGTTAAAAACTGCAACTTTGGTACTTAGTGTCTAATCACCCCCCCTCTAGACACCTCTTCTCAAGATCCTACACCCGGCCTACACGTCGGTTCGGAAATACTCCTACTACTCGCCGTCGTCTCACTGATATGTGGATCTGGACCACATGTGACATGGTGTGTAATTTCTCGTGCAAAATGCGGTCTGGCCTCGTTGGCCCGAGGTGCCGCACTAGTTATCGGCCTTTATTTTTTTAATGGCGCGCCGTTCAGTTTTGAACACGACTAAGCGGTATTGTCTTGAGAGAAAATATAAACTACTCTACCACTACCCCACCTCCGATTACTAGTAGTATAAAGAAGATATATAGGCTGGAGCTTGGGCTTTCTTGCCAAGGGCTGCCCACTTGCTTCTCACACTACCACCCTCTCTGCAGATCTAAAAAGCGGCCCTCTCTCCCTCCTCACGGTGGTCACAGATCCGCGGGGAAGAAAAAGGGCGTGCTGGCGTTGGCCTTTTCGTCATCGGCGGCGAGTCACGCATGCAGCGACAAAGCCATCCTCTCGGACCTAGCGCCAGCGTGAGATCGCTGCCGTGTAGTGTGTGCGGAGGACAGCGACCTGGCGAAGCCACTTCCACCGACCCTCGGGTAAGCTACCTCTTTTGAACCATACCCTTGTTCTATTGCCCCATCGCGCGTCGTTGCATGTGGATCTTTTCCTCCACCATCTTCCCAATTTGCTATCCTCTGCTCTGCTGTGCCCTTGGGCCGAAAACCATAATTTGCACTATTAAAAAACCCTACTTCATGCGAGTAATGCATATGCAGGTTGAATAAGGA
The DNA here is from genome assembly GCA_021605205.1 of Aegilops longissima. Taxonomy (NCBI): domain Eukaryota; kingdom Viridiplantae; phylum Streptophyta; class Magnoliopsida; order Poales; family Poaceae; genus Aegilops; species Aegilops longissima. The sequence continues at coordinate 32,106 of JAHIAM010005923.1, forward strand.
AAGGAAGGAGGCTGTCTTGTCCAAGAGAGTAGGCATCAAACCGCATCTAGGTTGAAAAGGGAAAATCAGTAGCTAAGGAGCGAGTCTCGTGTCTCTTGGTTGAAGAAGGGTAGAAAGGCATGACAACGCAATAGAGAATGACCAGGTCGATCGGTTTGTTGTCCTCACATAGGAAAAAGGTGGCTAAAGAGAACAAAAATGGGGCGTAATCCACATATGCTGCTGGATATTTGTTGCTCTGGGTAACCATACCTCCCTCACCACTCTGCGTCAGGTGGAGGTACATCGTCTTGGTCGCCTTGTCCGAATGGGCCTCCCATGCTCTTATTGCCACTTTTTTTTGCTGTTAGTATACTTGCTTGAGTCAAGTAAAGCAATGCTCTTGCTAAAGTGATGCCACATTTAACTAATGCGCTCTCGGTCTAATGCCACAGATAAATTTAAGCGGTGCCATTTAATGTCCTTTGGATCATTTCAGGGTTAGCTGTTGATTGTGGATGTATTAAAGATTTTTCAGCTAAGGCATTCTAATGTTGTTGCACAACAGTATACCAACGATGAAACTTGTTACTACCTTCATTTTTGCCTTTGTTAATGCTTATAGATTACATACCTCACTTTCATGAGATAAGTTAATTTTTTTGTACAATGTCACCAAAATGCCAAAGCGCTGATGTCATTTTATTTTGGTTAAACTGCATAGACAATTATGAAGACAAGAGGAAAGGTCAGAGTGGGCACCTCCTCCTCGGCTGTTCTCTTGATTATCAAGAGGAAAGATCAAGTTTTATGTTTGATCGATTATCAAGATTGGGATAGCAATTTTAAGGTCCCCGAGTTCAAATGATATTTACCTTGGAGGTACATGGTTTGCAATTTTTTATCTTGTCATTAGTTAATAATGCTAGTTACCTTCAGACTTTTGTATTTGGTTTAATGCTCATGCACAACTAGTATACCAATCTGAAACTTGTTACCTTTACATTTTGAATTGTTAATTCTTATAGAAACCTTCCGATTGCTAGAGTTTATTGAAATCATTAAGTAAAACCATTGTCTTGTACCTGTAATAAACTAACTACTCTCTGTTCACTAGCCCTGGATTAGTGTATAGTTGTAGTATTAGAATGGTGTTACATTAAGCGTATGGACATAAATAAAGTGTGGCAAGCTTTCCCGGATATGTGCTCAAGAAAACTTCTACCTGTTTTTCTAAATACTAGGCGTTTGGGTACTTTAAATTGAACCACAGCGTCTTATATTAAGGAACGAGAGGGTGTAGAGTTCACTCAAATTATCGATAAATCTAGTCACACCTTTGTTAAAATTAATGTTCATTATGTTATCGGAGGAGTGCTGTATGTTTGTCACTAATGCTGTCTACTACATACCCGACATCATGATGTAATGTTAAGTCATTTCCTTTTGTACAATGTAACTAAATTTTCAAAGCGGTGATGGCATTTTATTTTAGTAGAACTGCACAAAATTTGCTTAAAACAAGAGGAAAGGTCGAGGAATGGCTCAGTTTTCAGAAAAAACTATGTATGCTTCCTGACATCAGCCGTTGTTGCTTTATTTATTCCTTCAAACAGGTGGTTAGAAACAGTCTTGCTACCTTTTCCCATTAAGAAATTGGAATGCTTATATTTGTGAGTCTATGCTTCAACTAGTGCCACTTTTATAGTAATCACACTTTCAATATCTATGCAAACAGGAATGCTCGATTTTAGTGGAGCTGCACAAAAAGTCCAACTGGTTCAACATTAGGAGCATGCTTTTTTCCAAACCTTTATATCCAATTGGTGGCACTATGAGCTGTTCATTACGAAGGTACATGGTTTGCTACTATCCTGCTACTCTTTTTGTACTATCATTAGATAGTAATACTAGTGGTTTGCATGTGAATTTATTGGCATGGTGGACCTACATTGGAGGTGCAGGACAGGATTCAATGATTGGATGCTCAATTTCGGTTGTATCAATTTCACCTCTTCCATCACTGCGAACATGGTGTGGTATATGTTTACTAGCTGCTTGATATTTGTGCGACGAGAGATGTCTGCCGTTGCTATTGGCAAACAAACAAAGTGTCCATAATTTTGGTTGAACTGCACAAGAGAATAGTATAGTCCTTGCATGCGGTGCCATTTGAAAATAGACACAAAGATTGGATAGTCACTTCATGGACTGCAGAAAAGTAGTACTATACTATTTACTGGCCAACACTTGGTGCTTCATTGCTTTGGTCTGATTATACAATGGGCATCATTTTCCCTAAGTTAAAGTTTGTATTCCGAAAATAGTCTCGCGGTGTGATCGAGAGTAGACCAAATCATATTGCAGTGGATGTTCCTCCATCATGTGTGGTTCATTCTCATGGTTCCAGCTATTGGTGAAACCACTTACGTTTGCAAGAGGAATTGTAGACTTCACAAACAAATTTGTCTTTCGATCTGTCTTGAATGTTGGCCAAGAAGAAGCATCCATGTTAGTAGGAAGAACAGATGTTTTTCTAGGTCTTTGCTTTTGGAGCTACATATTTGTATATGATCTGTGAATCATTGAGATGCATTAACATGTTGATCTTATGTATGGGAATCGTACTAGTTAGTTTTAGTTGCGACGCTTAAGATCCGAAGTGGTTGATCTTTGCTTTTGGAGCTACATATTTGTATATGATCTGTGAATCATTGAGATGCATTAACAGTTACTTATTTCTGTTAAGCTCGGTGTTTACAAGTTATTGATCGATCACTAGCTAGCCTACAAATCGCTTTTGGCAGTTTTATTTGCGACGCAAGATGCGAAGTGGCAGTTTTGAATAAAAATGCCTACCTCTGAAAAACGACAAGCTACACTATCGATCTACTACGGATAAAAATGCCTACCTCTGAAAAAGCGACAAGCTACACTATCGATCCTACGGATAAAAATGCCTACCTCTGAAAGCCGACAAGCTACACTATCGATCCTACATGGATAAATAGCGTATCACATACGTACTACCTCCTTTCGGTTTGCGGGGCCCAATTCAAGAAACGACCTACTCGGTCCTACACGAATAAATAGCGGATCACGCATGTACTAGTACCTCCTTTCCGGTTTGCAGGGCTTAATTCAAACCTCTCACCAACCAAGGTACTCCCTCCGTCCTGGTTTATTAGTCCCGTGAGCAAAGCAGCAAGACCAAGGCATGGCAATAATTAACGGCATGTAGAGGTTTAAGCCTAATTAATTCCAGCAATTTAAGTGGCTGCATGCGTGCCCTCGGCTGCGACTCATTGCATCTTTGCCAGGCGTCTTGCCTGCCGGCGATTACGAGTGCTGCATACAGCGGCCGTAATTAAGGCAGCTAAGCGATGCAAAAAATCGCTTTAATTGTTGTGGGCTTTTTAAATCCGTGAAATCATTATTGACAAGGAGGAGATGATTAAAGTGCACTCGTTTGACCGCCATGCGGCATGCGACCCGAGCGGGCGGGGCGACGCATGATCATAATTTAAGTTTCCCTAGTTTTCCACGGCAAGCTGGCGCGCTAAGCCATTATGCATTGAATTCCGATGACCGTCGCGCTACCTTCCCCTATAAATACTGTTTCCGGCATTCTCGGTGCCACCGTGACCCAACTTCGCCATATCCTCATAAGCCCCCACCAGCCCGACGCCGCTCGCCCGTCCGCCATGCCCCGCCCGTCGCGATGGCGGCGGCGGGCGATCACCGCCGAGAACTAGTGTTCGGTTTTTCACGGAAGGCGAGCGAAGGAGGATGCATTCTATCTGTCTTTAGATGGCAATGCACGATCGAGGAGTTGTTGGGCCAGCGACCGCATGGCGGAGGATCGGGGAGTTGTTGGAGCGCGACCGCTGGCGGAGGAGCAGCGTACCGCTGATTTGCGGCGCCAATGAACATGGAGCAGCAGTGCACGGCAGCGCTCGAGTCGCAAGCGAGTGCCCTGGCCGGGCGGCTACGTGGAGGCGGCGCCCGACAAATAGCCACGGAGGCTGTCGAGGAGCGCGCGTTCGCGACACCGATTTTACTACCAGCTCGTCAAGTGGGTTTCCTGCTTGGAAGCGAAGCTTTGGTGGACCACGCCCGGCATGGAAAGGGCCAATGCGGCGAAACAGCGCCCTATCGCACCTACGGCAAGTCCGGCGGCGCGGGGCGCCATTGCCGGCATTGGCGTGTACGCCGGCATCGTCTAGTTAGCTAAGAGTAAGTTAGTACTTGTCTGGTGGGAGTACATAGTTAACTTGGCTATGATGGTTGTCAACGTGGAAGTTCGATTACTCTATATGTGGATCGGACTGTTACTTTGCTCTGAATGTTGAACTTTCCATTTGAGCGTATGGAATGGGCTGTTTTTTTAAATGGGTTGTATTTGTCCTCCACGGGTTTAGAGGCTGACTTGTGGGCCTAGCAAGTTGTGGCGTACACAATCGAGGAGATGATTATGCGTGGAGAGGATGATGACAGGGACCCACCAAGGTCATGTGTCATATAAGCAAGTGCCTCCTTATTTCAAGCCAATAAAAATTTGGCTCCTCCTAGTGGATTTCTAACATCTGGGTCCCATGCCATTGTCAGCGTAGTCAATAAGCGAGAATTACTGTGAGCAGTGACACGAGGGACCCAGCAGCTCGCCCTGTTATTTTTGTTTTGGGTTAATTTGATAAATGCCTCCGAGAAATGCCACTGCAGTTTCCAAACTTTGAAAAATGCCATTTCTAGTGGCATTTTTTGAAGTCTGTAATGGCGTTTTTCAAAGTTTGCAAACTGCTGTGGAGTTTTTCAAAGTTTGCAAAAATTGAAGTGGCATTTTTCAAAGTTTGGAAATTGCAGTGGAATTTTTATGAATCGCCATAATTGGAGTGGCATTTATCTAATATGTTTTGAGATGGGCAGGGTGTCAGGCTGGGCTCTGCGGACACTCGCCTGTCTAGACAACCTTTTCTTTTATGTTTACCACAGGCCAGCGAGTAGTTTTTCTTTTTGAAAATGCCTAGCCCAGTTTTTTGTGATTTGTCAAGTAAGACACTTTATCAGGCCTGTTGTGCTAGACGAGGAGAGCTTCATTCGGTTGGCCGAGAAAATGGCCTATCAGTAATGAGAAATGGGCTGTACATTTTTAAAACACATCAAACGGACAACTAGTTTCAAATATTTTTTTTCATTTCGAGATTTTAAATTGCATTGATTTTTATGTGCGGACAATTTATTGGATTTTATATTGATATACATTTATTTTTTAAATCAGTCTGAATGTGACTCGAAATTTCGGGATTAAAAACAGTTCAGACCGCACCGACATATGCAAAATTTCGTATAATTTTTTAACCGTGGCCACAATATGGGCTGTCATGCTAACAAAAAGAATATGGGCTCCAAAAAAACCCGTAAGAATTAGCAAATGGGATGTACACTATTTTAAATAATGGTAGATGGGCTGTATGCTGTTTTCCACAGATTTGAGGCTTTCCACAGATGGCCTGTATACTGTTGGATGTCCATCCAACGGCCGTCGTGCTTCTTCAATCTCTGCTCTTCCTGCTCCAGCCGCTCAAACAAGCGCCGGTAGACTTCTGCTCCCCTCCTCCCATGACGGCTGTGCTGCCGCGCAGGCCTCACCACCCCATCGTACCCCCATCGCTGGCCTAGCTATCCCTCTACTCACCCTCAGTCCCACACATGCTATTATTCTCCGGCGACGGCAGACGAACCAGTAAACCCTCGTACTCCTCGCGTGGGAAATAACTGCAGAGTATTCCCGGCTCCGTGTCGTTCCTTCCTAAGCCTCGCCGTTGTCCTTTGCCACTGGTGCTCTCGGCGGCCTGGTCAGCGTGGTCAATGAACGACATCCATCGGAAGTGGACTGTGCGTGGAGAGGCTGACATTTGGGTCCCGCAAGAAATGCCTCCTTATTACGCGCAAAATAATGATTCCTCCACGACATCGGGACCCACGAAAGAGCCTCTGTATTTAGCGAAAAAAGCGTTATCGCCCGGCGGCTCGGACCCTGGCTATATCTTCATGCGTAAGGAAGTGCCTCCTTATTACGCCCAAAAAAAATACCCCCCTGCTGGGACCCGGTATAGTGGGCCTACTAAGTTGACAGGGACGAAGGGCTTTGTCAACTTAGTCAATATCTACGATTCTAGCTCGGTGACCGTATGATGTCCATCCAGCGGCCGTAGTGCTTCTTCAACCTCTAGTCTTCTTGCTCGGCCGCCCAATGCAGGCCGGTCGTGCCTGCTCTGCCTCCCATGGCGGCTGTGCTGCCGCGGAGGCCTCCCGCCCATACTACTCCCGCTGGCCAGGCCATCCCTCCTCCACTCACCCACACCCATGTTATTCTGCGGCGTGCGGTATGCCGAACCATGAACCCTCGTACTCCTCTCGCGTGGGCATCCCTTTGCGCGTCTTCCCGGCTCCGTGTCGTCCCTTCCTAGGCCTCGCCGTCATCCACCGCCGTGGTGCTCTCGGTGGCGTGGTCAATGTGGTCAACGACCGAATTCCATCGGAAGAATCTTTGTGCGTGGAGAGGCGATAGCTGGGTCCACAGCCGACCCGCAGGAAGTGCCTCCTTATTACGCGGAAAATAATTATTCCTCCACATGACAGCGAGGACCCACAGACGGGCCACCAGTATTTTGAAAAAATGTTTGCCCTGACTGCTGGGACCCACCCGATGGTCCACCGTATTTCAAAACGTTCCCCCTGGCTGTCGGCTCGGACCCACGGAAGTGCCTCCTTATTACGCACAAAAAATGAATACCCCCATTTACAGGGACCCACCTTGGTGGGAGGCTGACTGTGGTCCTACTAAGTTGGCCGGGGCGGAGGCTTTGTCAACTTAGTCAATATAACGATTCTAGCTCCGGTGACCGTCGATGTCCATCCAACGGCCGTAGTGCTTCTTCAACCTCTGGTCTTCTTGCTCCGGCCGCCCAAAGCAGCGCCCGGTCGTGCGCATGCTCCACGCCTCCGTGGCGGATGTCTGCAGCGGAGGCCTCACCGCCCCTACTATTCCCATCGCTGGCGAGGCCTGCTGGCGGCAGCAACCTCACACACGGCCGAACCGGTGAACCCTCGTACTCCTCTCGGCGCGGGCTTCCCTTGCGCGTCTTCCCGGCTCCCGTCGTCCCCTTCCTAGGCATCGCCATCGTCCACCGCCACTGGTGCTCTCGGCGGCGTGGTCAGCGTGGTCAAGCGATTTCCATCGGACGTGGACTGTTTGTGGAGAGGCTGATAGCTGGGTCCACGACCGCGGCAGAAGTGCCTCCTTATTGCGTGCAAAATAATTATTCCTCCACGACGGCGGGGACCCACGGACGGGCCATCGTATTTAGCGAAAAAGCGTTTCCCCCTGTCTGCTGGGACCCACCAATTACATCTTCGCACGAAAGGAAGTGCGTCCGAAAAAAAGCGATTCGCCCCACACTGCTGGGACCCACCGGCTACGCCGCCGCCGCAAGGAAGTGCACGGCGGTCGGGACCCACGGTCGGCGTATGTAGCATTGTCATTCTGGTGCGAGCGATATGCGTACATCTGGTCGATGTAAGGCGGCGCCGTGTCGTAGATGTAGGCGTGCGATGTAAGTAGTAAGCGGCGCCCGTAGCATGTACTGTCGCGTACAGCGGCGAGGTGCAAGAAAGAAAATCTGACCCGCGTCGTACATATGGGCAGGGTCTCGAGCGCCTACTCGCGCATACATACATGGCTGGGTCGGACGGAAACATCATCGCCGTCGTGTTCGCCGAGAGCCAACCGGCTGGGTCGGAATGGAATGCATGGTCGTGTTCATCGGGAGGCTTGGCCGAGCAGGCGTTGAAGCGAGGCACTGGCGTACCGCTGTGGAGAAGCGGCCTTGTGTTCAACCGCCACGTTAAAATGGGGTCCTCTTGATCGGGAGGGGCTGGCGTATCGCAAAGCGGAGAAGCGGACCTCCTACGGTCGAATCGGGGGTCTGTTGATCGGAAGGGTGTGGCGTACCACAAAGCGGAGAAGCAGACCTCCTACGGTCGAAGCAGGAGTCTGTTGATCGGGAGGTGTGGCATACCGCCAAAGCAGACGAAGCGGACCTCCTACGGTCAAAGCAGGGGTCTGTTCGCCGGGAGGGTGTGGCATACATAAGCAGGACTCCACGGGATCTGTTCATCTCCACGTCGACCTCCTCCGGCCTCCATGGGCTACCGTCGACCTCCTCCGGCCTCCACGGGCTCTGTTCATCCAGCCTCCACCGTCGCTACTCCACGGCTCTTGTTCAACCACCCCTCCACACGGGCACCCCTCCACCGTCTCTGTTCATCCAGCCCTCCACCACGGGGTCTGTTCAACCACCCTCCCGACCACCCCTCCACCGTCTACTATTCATCCAGCCCTCCACACCACGGGTTCCTGTTCATCCGGAGCAACGCCACCGCTCCTTTATTCATCAACCCCCCTGCAGCTCCTTTGTTCATCCCAAAGCGGCATCGATCGGCTTGATTAGCGGCGATAGCGAAGAATCGCTCCATCGAGTTCGATTAACAGCCATCGATCGATTGCTCGGGTTCGATGTCGTAACTGCGATTACTGTCGCTTTCGGGTTGATTAGAACCCAACGCCTCGCTTGGCTTGAGTTAGACCCAACGCCTACCGCACACATGGCGTCGTATGAGAAGAAAGCAGCATCGCTCCGCCCCGACCTCCCACCATAACCGGCAACTCCCGAAAATTTCCTCCCCTACGCTTCTACCACGGTTTTTCCGTCATGGATGGCCCAAATATTGTCATGCAGCTGCGTCTCCGGCCCACCGGGCGAAAAGCCCATTTCTGTCATGATTTTTTGTCATAAGTAGGAGCCCACCACATCTATGATGATACGGGTTTTGTCATAATTATCGTCATAGAAGTGTCATATGTATGAGAAAAAAATTGATCGACCCAAAATGTCACGGATGTGTCTTTTTTGTAGTGTATGCTTCTCACAAGCAGGCTTCTCACAAACAGAGCTTCTCACAACAAGCTGATGGTTTCGGTGAAACGTAAGTCCACCTTTGGGGACAAAGCGATATCCATTGCCTCTTATTGCTTTCAAAAAATTCTCGTGTCAACATAGAACAACATGAGTGTTGTGTCAATTTTTAGGATTTTTAGGGGTTCGTTTGGACATTTTTATGCATTGCTGAGTTTTCTAGGCATTTTATGTGCATAATTCAAAATTGAACTACATGCACATGCTCCAGTGCATATAAATTGGTTGAAAAATCAGATGTGTGACCTTGGGTGCATGCTTAGGTCCCATGCAAGAGACGGGAATGAATTTCAAACACCAGGGCACTGTTGATTGCCGACAAAACGTTGAAATACCTGGTTTTCAAATTCTAGTAAATCAAAACTAAATAAAATTCATGAAACTTGGCATGCTATCATGGAGTGGCATCAACATGCCGTGGTGAAAATTTTGTCCCATACGGGACAGGTTTGAGTATAAGCTTCTCACAACAAGCATGATGGTTTCGATAGGGCATACCACCTTTGGGGGACGGGGCGATATCGATTGCCTCTTATTGCTTCCAAAAATTTCTAGTGTCAACATAGAACAAGAGGAGTGTTGTGTTTAATCTTGGAATTTTTGGGGCTCGTTTGGCCTTTTATACATTAGCTGGGTTTTGTAGGCATTTTGTGTACATATTTCAAATTTGAACTACAAGCACATGCTCCAATGGACCAAAGTAGGTTAAAAAATGCATGTGTGTCCTAGGGTGAATTTCTAGGTCCCATGCAAGAGATTGGAATGAAATTCAAACACAGGAGCCTTGTTTTTGCTGGCAAAATGTTGAGGCCTTTGGTTTTAAAATTCAAGTAAATCCATAACAAATCTGAAATTCATGAAACTTGGCATGCCATGGGCAGCATCAACATGTAAGTGGTAAAAAATTGTCCCATTTGGGGTAGTTAGGTGTAAGCTTCTCACAAACCAGGCTTCTCACAACAAGCATGATGGCTTCGATAGGGAACATCCCACCTTTGGGGACGAAATGACATCCATTGCCTCTTATTGCTTTCAAAAAAATTCTAGTGTCAACATAGAACAACAGGAGTGTTGTGTCAATTTTTGTGATTTTTCGGCGTTCGTTTGGACATTTTTATGTATTAACTTGACTTTCTAGGTATTTTATGTGCATAATTAAAATTTGAACTACAAGCACATGCTCCAATGCACTAAAGTTGGTTGAAAAATCAAATCGGTGTCCTTGGGTGAATTTCTAGGTCCCATGCAAGAGATAAGAATGAAATTCAAACACGAGGGCCTTTGTTGATTGCACTGTTTTAAATTCTTGTAAATCCATAACTCGTCTGAAATTCATGAAACTTGGCATGCTATCATGGAGCGGCATCAACTTGCCGTGGTAAAAAAATTGTCCCATTCAGGGCAGGTTTGGGTATCGCTTCTCACAAACGGAGCTTCTCACAACTAGCATGATGGTTTGGTGAGGCGCCCCACCTTTGGGTGCGAAGCGATATACATTGCCTCTTATTGCTTTCATAAATTTTCTCGTGTCATGATAGAACAACATGAGTGTTGTGCCAATTTTGGGAATTTTTCGGGGTTCGTTTTGATAATTTTTTATGCATTTACTGAGTTTTCAATGCATTTATGTGCATAATTCAAATGTGAACTACATGCACATGCTCTAGTGCATATAAATTGGTTGAAAAATCAAATCTGTGTCCTTGGGTGCATGCTTAGGTCCCATGCAAGAAATGGGAATGAATTTCAAACACCAGGGCACCGTTGATTGCCGGCAAAACATTGAGATGCGTTGTTTTTAAATTCTAGTAAATCCAAAACTCATCTGAAATTCATGTAACTTGGCATGCTATCATGGAATGGCACCCGACATGTTGTGGCATTTTTCGTGTCCATTTTGAGAGAAGGCGCACTCGAATAATGACAACCAACAAAGGCATTTTGAAAAAATAGCTGCCACTTTAATATCTCAAACGTTTGTAGAATTCAAACCGTGTGCGTTCTTTTAACCATTCACGTGACGCCACGTGTCTTGGTTTTAATGGTTGTAGAAGGTGCCGTGTGGACATCTACTTGACCTTAAGCAGAGCGAGGCGTGCGGCGTACTCCAGTCTGTGAGCTGATCGAGAGGCGTGCAAGCTGTCCTCCAATGCGCAGGCTCATCGGGAAGCGTGCGAGTTGTATGCTAAGCGAGCTCCTTTGAAGCGAGCCCTTTGACTTCCATGGCCGCCGCCTTCCTCTCCATTAATGGCGCTGAGCATTTGTTTATCTGGGCAGCATTCTGTTCGCCTCCATTCCCCTCCCTCCGCGTGCAGACCTCCACCATGCCATGCCTTGAGCGATCATCGCCACTAGTCTTCAAGTTTGGTGAAGTCGACTCGAGCCATAGGAGATAGAAAATAAGGAGGAATGGGGCCTCATGGACATGGCCAGAACGAGCTGGCAGCGGTGGTTGCTTCCCTGCTCCGTCCCGTTCCCATCCTGCGCCCAGCGCCGGCCTTCATCCCGTAGCATTGATGGGCTGGTAATCGAGCACTATCGCAGAGCTGGAAGCCGCGGGCATCAGCGAGGTCTCCGCGGACCTGCGCGAGCTTGTGTACATGCCAGCGCCAGCGCCCGTGCATGTGCCCGTGCGCACCCCTCCACCCACCGTGGCGCCATCCCCCGTGCTTTTGGCTGCACCTGCCGCGCACGTGCCCGTGCACGCGCCCCCTCAGCGGCATGGGATGCTGCCGTCGACTACTACCTCTCAGCAGCGCCAGTTGCCATCCTCCCGCGCCCCGCCCGTCGATCACGCGACATGATGTTTGATTTACAAGTGAAGAACATTTTTTGTTGCCTTGAAGACTTCAACAATGGCATCCGGAGGGCGACAGCGACAACGGCGGCGGCGCGCGCCTCCGTGTCGGTCGGAGCGACACCTATGGGATCACAAGAATCCCTACTACGGTTGTCGAGCGCGGGGTTGCAAGAAGAAGCGAGGATCGATGGTCGTACGAGGATCATTTACCCAGAGTTCGGGCCGCGAGGATGCGTAAAACCCTAGTCCTGCTTTGGTGGTTGTATTGAGTGTTCTTGAGCCCTTGAACTAGCTATGGTGGCTGAGTAGTTCGAGGGCGAATCCTTCTCCGATTACACCATGGGCCTCCTTTTATAGTCGAAAGGGCTGCCACAATGGCATCTGAGGAGGTGGAAAGGCGTCTGATGCTCTGACTTATCCTCGTATTACAGGACAAGGCGCATTTAATGCATCGCTTAGGTGTCCCCTTGCTTTATTGGGGCAGAGCGAGGCCCATCCGTCCGTCGTCGCTCCTCCTTGCTTGACCGCGTCTTGGTCGATGATGCATGCGGTGCCATGTAGGCGAGCGCAGCTGAGTGGTTGTGATGGTAGAGCCTCCACCAAGATCTGCATGCCACCATGCGGTAGCTTCTGAGTTGGCACAGGGGCTGCATGTTGCCACGCAGTGCCTGCCCAGCTGGTTGGGTTGGCAGCTGCATGCTGATGATGGTGGACACTTGGTGGTGCGGGCTGGAGGTGGCCCTGCTGGCGCCCTCCGCGAGGCCTTGCCGGTTGGCCCAGCAAGGGCCTTGTCGTGGCAGCGTTGTTACACCGGCAAGGATCTTGCGGGGTCTTATCAGTTCCCCTCGGCAAGGATCTTGCCAAGGATCGTTGTCTTCTAATCCTCATCGACCTTGAATATGTCTTCACAAGATTTGCATGCCACCCAGAGGTGCCTCCGAGCCACAGCCCAGCGGTCGGTAGTGTTGGAGACCGTGGGCTCGAGGGTGGATTGCTCTGTTGGTGTTTGGGCGTGCTGCCCCTGCAAGGGTCTTGCTGGGGCTGCTGAGGCCGTCCCCGGCAAGGGTCTTGCCAGGGGAAACTGCTCCGCCCCTTTGCTTCTTTGCATTCTTGGTCTTGGCGTTGCTCTGGCTGTCTTGGGCTTCGGTTTTTCCTTGGTTCACCTCCCCTGTTATGCTTGGTGCGGCCGTGGGCGCGGCTCCGACTATCCATGAATAGGTAAAGGGGTACAAAGGTGCGCCCCTTCTTTTGTACACCGACAGGAGCCCCCGGGCCTGGGCCACACATAAGCATGACACGTTGTTGGGCCAGGCCCAAAACGGTGCGCTTCCCATGACCCGCGTCGAATGCGCGACATGGAGGGGTGTGCGTGATGTGGGCGGCACGCATGAAGCGGTTCCCGCGCATGCGTCTAGCGATAAATGGGCGTGCGACCGCACCTTCCCCATAAAGGGATAACCAGCGCGCGCGTAATCGTCCATTTTGCATCATGCTTTTATATCAATATTTATCGTATTATGGGATGTTATTTCACGTTATGTCACAATACTTATGGCTATTCTCTCTTATTTTACAAGGTTTACCATGAAGAGGGAATGCAAATTTGGAATGCTGGTGGAAAAGGAGCAAATATTGGAGACCTATTCTGCGCAACTCCAAAAGTCCTGAAACTCCACGGAATACCTTAAAATAAATAAAGAAAAACCGTCGCCAAACATGAAGGCCAGGGGGCCCACACCCTGCTCATGAGGGTGGGGGCACGCCCTCCCCCCTGGGCGCGCCCCCCTACCTCGTGGGCCCCCTGGTGGCTCTCCGATGCCCATCTTCTCCTATATGAGCTCTTTCGATGAGAAAAAAATCATAAGCAACCTTTTGGGACGGGACTCCGCCGCCACGAGGCGGAACCAATCTAGGGCTCCGGCAGAGCTGTTCTGCCGGGGATACTTCCCTCCGGGAGGGGGAAATCATTGCCATCATCATCACCAACGCTCCTCTCATTGGGAGAGGGCAATCTCCATCAACATCTTCACCAGCACCATCTCATCTCCAAACCCTAGTTCATCTCTTGTATCCAATTCTTGTCTCCAAGTCCGGGATTGGTGCTAGTAGGTTGCTAGTAGTGTTGATTACTCCTTGTAGTTGATGCTAGTTGGTTTACTTGGTGGAAGATCATATGTTCAGATCCTTTATGCATATTATTACCCCTCGATTATGAACATGAATATGCTTTGTGAGTAGTTACATTTTTCCGAGGACACGGGAGAAGTCTTGCTATTAGTAGTCATGTGAATTTGGTATTTGTTCGATATTTTGATGAGATGTATGTTGTCTAACCTCTAGTGGTGTTATGTGAGCGTCGACTACATAACACTTCACCATTATTGGGCCTAGAGGAAGGCATTGGGAAGTAATAAGTAAATGATGGGTTGCTAGGTGATGAAGCTTAAACCCTAGTTTGTCGTTGCCGTGAGGGCCATTGTTCAAGAATTCACCCGATTAATCGGTTAATGGGCGGTTAATGCGCTACTCATAACATGGCGAATCGAATAACACCTATTACGTCGCGTTAACTTGTCGGGACGATTAATTGGCGATTAGACCGATTAATCGGTTGTCACACCGATTAATCCCTCGGCCCATTAGCAATTGGGCAAACAAAGCCCAAAATTTTGGCCCATAACCCTTGGGCCCATGCTGCTCCTTAATAGATAATATGATTAATAAATTTACCTCCTCTCTATGCTTTTCATATGTGTAGTGGTATACTACATAGCTGGAGCATGAGGTATGGTATAATACATTAAAAATCAAGATATATGTTGGCAAGTTTCTATTCAATCTACCGATTATTGTTATGATTGATTAATCCGGTTAATAGGCGATTCACCGATTAATCGCTACTCTGAAGATGATAGAGCAGCTACCGGTTAGCGATTTCTTGAACATTGTAAGGGGCTGATTTGGATCCATATGTTTCATGCCATGGTTAGGTTTACCTTAATACTTTTATTGTAGTTGCGGATGCTTGCAATAGAGGTTAATCATAAGTGGGATGCTTTTCAAGTAAGAACAGCACCCAAGCACGGTCTACCCACATATCAAATTATCAAAGTACGAGCGAATCATATGGCGTGATGAAAACAACTAGCGATATTCTCATGTGTCCTCGGGGCGCCTTTCCTATTATAAGAGTTTGTTCCGGCTTGTCCTTTGCTAGAAAAAGTTGGGCCACCTTGCTGCACCTTATTTACTTTTGTTACTTGTTGCTCGTCACAATTTACCTTATCACAAAACTATATGTTACCACTTATTTCAGTACTTGCGAGAGAATACCTTGCTGGAAACCGCTTATCATTTCCTTACGCTCCTCGTTGGGTTCGACACTCTTACTTATCGAAGGACTACGATAGATCCCTAAACTTGTGGGTCATCAAGACTCTTTTACGGCGCCGTTGCCGGTGAAGCGCCTTTGGTAGGTGGAATTTGGTAAGGAAAAATTTACTTAGTGTGCTGAAATTTTCTGTCACTTGTTACTATGGAAAGTAATTATGCGAGGGCTTGTTAGAGTATCTTCACCCGTCGATGAAGCAAAAGTTGCTCCTCAACCTACTCAACCTACGAACCTATTGAAAATGAAACTCCTTTTGAATTTCCTTGGGTATGATGGAAAACCTGCTAGCTAACACTTTTGCGAGGAGATGGAACAAAGCATCACGCGAGCATCTACGCTATGTGGATGATATTTGTGGACTATTTAAGCTTGCGGTATACCCGATGATGTTGTTAAGAAGAAGGCTTTCCTTTATCTTTGGAGGGAGACACATTGACATGGTATAGGCTATGTGATGATACGAGATCATGGAACTATAAAAGTGAAATTGGAATTTCATCGAAAGTATTACCTATGCATCTTGTTCATCGTGATCGCAATTATATATATAATTTTGGCCTCATGAAGGAGAAAGCATCGCTCAAGCTTGGGGGGCTTAAATCAATGTTATATTCATGCCCCAATCATGAGCTCTCAAGAGAAGTGATTATGCAAAGTTTTTATGCTCGGCTTTCTCATAATAATCAAACCATGTCGATACTTCTTGTCTTTGGCTCTTTTATGATGAAGCCTATTGAATTTAGATGGAATTTATTGGATAGAATTAAGCGCAACTCTGAAGATTGGGACCTCGGCGAAGGTAAGGAGTCAGGTATGACACCTAAGTTTGATTGTGTTAAATCTTTTATGGATACCGATATTTTCCGTAAGTTTAGCACTAAATATGGACTTGACTCGAGATAGTAGCTTCTTTACGTGAATCTTTTGCTACTTATGTTGATCTCCCTAAGGAGAAGTGGTTTAAATATCATCCTCCATAGAAGTAAAAGTAGCTGCACCTATTAAAGTTGAAGAAAAGACTATCACTTATAATGATCCTATTATTCCCACCTCTTATGTTGAGAAACCACCTTTCCTGTTAGAGTAAAGGATCATGCTAAAGCTTCAACTGTTGTTAAGTAAAAGCAATACTAGAACTTATACACCTCTGAGAAAGTCAAAGTAGAACCTAATATTGCTATTGTTAAAGATCTCTTGTCGATAATATTGATGGGCATGTCATTCAATTCTCTGGTGAATGCTAGAATTGCTAAACCTGTGATAGAGATAAACATAGACCTGTGGTAGGCGTGCTGTTATTTACTGTTAAAATAGGAGATCATTGTTATCATGGCTTATGTGATATGGGTGCTAGTGCTAGTGTTATACCCATTGACTTATATAAAGAAATTATGCATGATATTGCACCCTGAGTTAGAAGATATTGATGTTACAATTAAACTTGCCAATAGAGATACTATATCTGCAATGGGAATTGTTAGAGATGTTGAAGTCTTGTGTGGAAAATCCAAATATCCGCTGATTTCCTTGTTCTTGGTTCTCCACAAGATAGCTTTTGTCCCATTATTTTTGGTAGACCCTTCTTGAATCTGTTAATGCTATGATAGACTGCAAAAGAATGTTGTTACTGTTGGCTTGGATGATATGGTTCATGAGTTTAATTTCTCTAAATTTAGTAAACAACATCGTGAGGAAGAATTGCCTAGTAAGGATGAAATTATTGGTCTTGCTTCTATTGTTGTACCTCCTAGTGATCCTTTGGAACACTATTTGCTAGACCATGAAAATGAGATGTTCATGAATGAAAGAAGGAAATAGATGAAGTATTCTTTAAGCAGAACCTATTACGCAACACTATTTGCTGTTGAAATCTAGGGATCCTCCTCCACACAAGGGTGATCCGTGTTTGAGCTTAAACCATTGCACGATAATCTTAAATATGCTTATCTTGATGAAAAGAAAATATATCCTGTTATTATTAGTGCTAACCTTTCAGAGCATGAAGAAGGAAGATTATTGAAAACTCTGAAAAAGCATCGTGCCGCTATTGGATATACTCTCGATGATCTTAAGGGCATTAGTCCACTCTATGTCAACATAAAATAAATTTGGGCGGATGCCAAACCAGTTCGTGATCCTCAACGACGTTTGAATCCTAAAATGAAAAAGTGGTACAAAAAGAAATACTCAAGCTTTTGGGCAGGTATAATTTATCCGTTCTTGATAATCGATTGGGTAAGTCATGTCCATTGTGTCCCTAAGAAGGGAGGTATTACTGTTGTCCTAATGATAAAGATGAATTGATTCCGCAAAAGAATTATCACGGGTTATAGGATGGTAATTGATTTCCATAAATTAAATAAAGCTACTAAGAAAGATCATTACCCTTACCTTGTATTGATCAAATGCTAGAAAGATTATGCAAACATACACATTATTGCTTTCTAGATGGTTATTCTGGTTTCTCTCAAATACGTGTTGGCTAAAGATCAATCAAAGACTACTTTTACATGCCCTTTTGGTACTTTTTCTTATAGGCGTATGCCTTTTGGTTTATGTAATGCACCTGCTACCTTTCAAAGATGCATGATGGCTATATTCTCGACTTTTGTGAAAAGATTTGTGAGGTTTTCATGGACGACTTTTCCATCTATGGTTCCTCTTTGATGATTGCTTGAGCAATCTTGATCGAGTTTTTCAGAGATGTGAAGAAACTAATCTTGTCTTGAATTGGGAAAAGTGCCACTTTATGGTTAATGAAGATATTGTCTTGGGGCACAAAGTTTCGAAAGAGGTATTGAAGTTGATAAAGCCAAGGTTGATGCTATTGAAAGATGCCATGTCCCAAGGACATCAAAGGTATAAGAAGTTTCCTTGGTCATGCGGATTTTATAGGAGGTTCATTAAGGACTTCTCAAAATTTCTCGACCTCGACTAATTTATTACAAAGATGTACCATTTGTCTTTGATGATGATTGTGTAGAAGCATTTGAAATACTTAAGAAAGCATTAGTCTCTGCACCTGTTTTTCAGCCACCTGATTGGAATTTACCCTTTGAAATTATGTGTGATGCTAGTGATTATCTTGTAGGTGCTGTTCTAGGGAAAGAGTTGATAAGAAATTGAATGTTATCCATTATGCTAGTAAGACTCTAGACAATGCTCAAAGAAATTATGCTACTACGAAAAGGAACTCTTAGCAGTTGTATTTGCTTGTGATAAATTCAGACCCTATATTGTTGATTCTAAAGTAACTATCACACGAGATCATGCTGCTATTAAATATCTTATGGAAAAAAAGATGCAAAACCTAGACTTATTAGATGGGTTCTCTTGCTGCAAGAATTTGATTTACATATTGTTGATAGAAAATGAGCTGAGAACCCGTTCTGGACAACTTGTCTAGATTAGAGAATGTTCTTGATGACCCACTACCTATTGATGATAGCTTTCCTGATGAACAATTAAATGTCATAAGCACTTCTCGTAGAACTCCATGGTATGCTGATTATGCTAATTATATTGTTGCTAAATTTATACCACCTAGCTTCACATACCAACAAAGAAAAAGTTCTTCTATGATTTGCGACATTACTTTTGGGATGACCCACATCTTTATAAAGAAGGGGTAGATGGTGTTATTAGGCGTTGTTTACTGAGCATGAACAGGAACAGATCCTACATAAGTGTCACTCCGAGGCTTATGGAGGCACCACCTGGAGATAGAACTGCACATAAGGTATTACAATCCGGTTTTATTGGCCTACTCTCTTCAAGGATGCTCGTAAGTTTGTTTTGTCTTGTGATGAATGTCAAAGAATTGGTAATATTAGTAGGCGTCAAGAAATGCCTATGAATTATTCACTTGTTATTGAAACATTTGATGTTTGGGGCTTTGATTATATGGGACCTTTTCCTGCCTCTAATGGATATACTCATATTTTAGTTGCGTTGATTACGTTACTAAGTGGGTAGAAGCTATTCCAACTAGTAGTGCTGATCATAACACTTCTATTAAAATGCTTAAGAAGTTATTTTTCGAGGTTTGGAGTCCTAGATATTTGATGGTGATGGTGGTTCACACTTTATTCATGGTGCTTTCAGTAAGATGCTTGCTAAATATGGCGTTAATCATAGAATTGCATCTCCTTATCACCCTTGATCTAGTAGTCAAGTAGAATTGAGTAATAGAGAGCTCAAATTAATTTTGCAAAAGATTGTTAATAGGTCTAGAAAGAATTGGTCCAAGAAACTTGATGATGCATTATGGGCCTATAGAACTGCATATAAGAATCCTATGGGTATGTCTCCGTATAAAATGGTTTATGGAAAAGCATGTCACTTACCTCTTGAACTAGAACATAAGGCATATTGGGCTATTAAAGAGCTCAACTTTGATTTCAAACTTGCGGTGAGAAGAGGTTATTTGATATTAGCTCACTTGATGAATGGAGAACCAGGCTTATGAAAATGCCAAGTTGTTTAAAGAAAAGTTAAAAGATGGCATGACAAAAGGATACAAAAGCGTGAGTTTAATGTAGGTGATTATGTATTGCTATACAACTCTCATTTAAGATTTTTGCAGGAAAACTTCTCTCTAAATGGGAAGGTCCCTCGTTATCGAGGAGGTCTATCGTTCGGTGCCATAAAATCAACAACCAGAGCACAAATCCGAAGGTGGTAAGCGGTCAAAGGATCAAACACTATATCTCAAGTAATCCTATAAATGTTGAAACTAATATTATTGAAACCGTAACCCGGAGGAATACATAAGGACACTTTCGAGCGTTCGAGACTCGAAAAGGAATAGGTATGTGTTACGGTAAGTAAACCGACTCCAAAACAAATTCTAAGGCAATATTTCTCCGTTTTGGAATATTTAGAAAAATAGAAAAATAAGTAGTAGTCGGGGAGGACACGAGGCCTCCACGAGGTGGAGGCACGCCCTACCCCTGGTGCGCCCCTACCTCGTGAGCACCTCGTGTGCCCTCAGGACTCCGTTTTCTTGCGATATGTATTTTGGTGCTGTAAAAATTCATTACATATTCTCCGAAGGTTTTGGCGACCGTATCCGCAAATATCCTCTGTTTTCGTTTGAGCTGTTTTTCGTTGCAGATTTGAGGATTCAGGAGACTCGATCATCCATCTATGAGGTGAGCCTATGCCATGGAAGGTGGGCGACAAGCTTGCATCATCAACAACACCTCCACCGCCAACAACCAAGAAGGAGACATAATCACATTGGTATGGGCACTCCTTGGCAGCTGCAAGCTTGGGAGGTGCCGGGTATCATATCACCATCACAACTCCTATCTTTACCATTTTTTAGTTCGATCCTATTAGTAGTATCTTGATATAGTAGAATAAAGTCATTGCATGATCTAGTTTTGAAGTTTTGCTTTATGATCCTCTATGCAATCGAGTTCATGAGCTATATATAATAAAGATTAGTGTTGAGTCAAGGGCTTGATTATTTTGCCATGATCTTGAGTGAATAAAAGAAAAGAATAAAAAAACAAAGAGTTCATATTGGTCTTATTAAAAGTAATGACTTCACATAGGAAGAGTATGATGATTAAAGGTTGTTGGGAGTTGGCAAATATAGTTTTGGTCATCGTTGCAATTAATAGGAAGTAATAAGGAGAGGTTTCACATATAGATATATTATCATTGACACCTTTTATGATTGGGAACACTCATTAAAATATGACATGCTAAAGAGCTGATGTTGGACAAGGAAGACAACGTAATGAGTTATGTTTTCTTATATCTGAGATAAAGTATATTGTCATGGATCTCCCAACATGTTGAGCTTGCCTTTCCCCCTCATGCTAGCCAAATTCTCAGCACCAAGTAGAGATACTACTTGTGCTTCCAAATACCTCTAAACCAGTTTAGCCATGAGAGTCCACCATACCTACCTATGGATTGAGTAAGATCCTTCAAGTAAGTTGTCATCGGTGCAAGCAATAAAATTGCTCTTTAAATATGCATGACTTATTAGTGCACGAAATAAGCTTTATCTGAACTTGTTGTGGGCGCAATAAAAGCGACGGACTGCATAATAAAGATTCACATACAAGGGGCAATATAAAGTGACGTTCTTTTGCGTTAAGATCTTGTGCATCTAACCATAAAAGCGCATGGCAACCTCTGCTTCCCTCTGCGAAGGGCCTATCTTTTATTATTATCTTATACCTTATGCAAGAGTCACGGTGATCTTCACCTTTCTTTTTTTCAT
This sequence comes from Aegilops longissima, assembly GCA_021605205.1. Taxonomy (NCBI): domain Eukaryota; kingdom Viridiplantae; phylum Streptophyta; class Magnoliopsida; order Poales; family Poaceae; genus Aegilops; species Aegilops longissima. The sequence goes on from JAHIAM010005923.1 coordinate 53,555, forward strand.
TTTATCCTTTGGCAAGCCCGGCATGTTGGAAAGAACATGATATATATATATATATATATATATCTAATTGGATGTGGGGGAGCATGAATTATTATTGTTGACATTACCCTTGAGGTAAAAGGTTGTGGGGCAAAACTATAAGCCCCTATCTTTCTCTGTGTCCGATTAAAACTCAGTAACCACAAGTATTGCATGAGTGTTAGCAATTATGAAGGACTAAGTGATAGTTGAGTATGTGGACTTGCTTTTAAGCTCTGACATAGACTCTTTCCGATGTTATGATAAATTGTAATTGTTTCAATGGCTAAGGGTATAATTTGTTAGGGCTCAATAAGGTTTCTGATTCATACTTTGGCTTTGAAAAGATCATCGTTTGAACATGAGTAATCATATGACAAAATCTATTTATGTTGCTGTTACGAAATAATCATGATGCCTTCATGTCCGTATTTTATTTTATCGGCGCCTCTACCTCTAAACATGAGGACATATTTATTGTTATCGGCTTTTAAGCTTGAGGACAAGCGAGTTCTAAGCTTAGGGGAGTTGATCGTCCATTTTGCATCATGCTTTTATATAGATATTTATCATATTATGGGCTGTTATTTAAGTTATGTCACAATACCTATGGCTATTCTCTCTTATTTTACAAGGTTTACCATGAAGAGGGAATGCCAATTGGAATTCAGGTTTGGAAAAGGAGCAAATATTGGAGACCTATTCTGCGCAACTCCAAAAGTCCCGAAACTCCACGGAATACCTTAAAATAAATAAAGAAAAATAAATGCGCCAAGATGAAGGCCGGGGCCCACACCCCGCTCACGAGGGTGGGGGCGCGCCCTCCCCGGGCGCCCCCTACCTCATGGGCCCCTTGGTGGCTCTCCGATGCCCATCTTCTCCTATATGAGCTCTTTCGATGAGAAAAAAATCATAAGCAACCTTTCGGGACGAGACTCACTTGCACGCAGCGGAACCTTGCGGAACCAATCTAGGGCTCCGTGAGCTGTTCTCGAGGATACTTCCCTCCGGGAGGAAATCATCGCCATCATCATCACCAACGCTCCTCTCGATCGGGAGAGGGCAATCTCCATCAACATCTTCACCAGCACCATCTCATCTCCAAACCCTAGTTCATCTCTTGTATCCAATTCTTG
>JAHIAM010005924.1:0-35375 GCA_021605205.1 Aegilops longissima
AGAAATTTGATTACTCGGCGCCCTCTCCTCGCGGACTGAGCTCGGTGCCTTAGCTTGCACCTGCCTTTGGCTGCATGGCAGGTGGGCCAACCACCTATTGGGCCCCTGTCATGGGCCTTAAGCGAGGGCAGTAAGTAAACTTTCGCTACGCTATTCCTCCCATACGAGGTGGGCGGAAATGCAGCGTGGATTCGATACTAAAAAGTAGGGTAACATCATTGTTAGTCTTCTCGAAGATCGAAGAGCCAAGTGCAAACCGAATGTGGCATTTCTGAGCAGCTCGCGTGGTGCGGTTCCTTGGAGTACTAGCCGAGGCTCTTGCATGAGACAAAATTGATATTGTTTAACAATTAAACTCCATTATCCATTGGTTGATACTCATTACTGCATAGGTCCACAGCGCTTAGCACCGTTTCCTCCACAGGGTCACCAATGTTTATTTGCTAATTAATAGCATTCCATGCAATGAACTAGCCATTGCAAGTCATTAAAAGCATGCACACCTCTCATCTCTTATGGTTGATCGTATGTGGGAAACAAGAAACAAGGTAGAAGTTAATGCAGCGCGCCTAAGTGTTTTGGGACTATTTGGTTTTAGTAAGATGACTTACACACCTAGGCGGAGGAGTAGTATAGACACTGTAAACCGGAAAGGAGTATTTGCCTTTCTAGAGATTTCAACAAGTGACTAGACTTGGCTCAAAAAAAACAAGTGATTAGACTACACGTATGCGGTACCTCCCCTCCGGTTTATAGGGCTCAAATCTCAAATCTCATGAGCGAAGGCATTTTGCGATTGGAGGAATGTATCTCGTACTTTACAAAACTACCTAATTAAACTCATGCATTAATTACGTAGTTCTCTCGTTTTCCTCTCCGCCTTGGTCATGCGGTGCACAATATTGAGGCTAGCCATAGTAGGAGTAACTTGGTAGTAACTTAACACATCCCAAGACAATTTTGCTTATGTGGCAAGTATTTAATGAGGAAAGAGGTGCTTGTGGTAACATAATATATTCTTTGTAACATAAGCGCTTTTAGAGGCAAAATGAGTCTATGAGATAATAAATGAAGCAATCTATGATACTACTACTATGTTACTTTGCACTATGGGTAGTAACTTACACTAGTGTCATATGCATGACACTAGTCTAAATACTCCCACTATAAACCAACTGAGAGAGTGCTTTGATCGTTTTAGTCTCATGACTAAAAGTAGTGGGACTAAAACTTATTAGACTCATCCATGTTTGGGTCCAAATACTAAAGACACTAAAATAAAGTTAATGACATTTCAAAGCATCCAGCCCGCGTGCCATCCACCAAATCTGGCGAGATGCTACTGATCGAGACTCACTTGTCACCCGATGTTGCCGTCATGACCCGTCATATCACAAAACCCACACCTTTACCAGCGGTGGTAAGGTGGCCTCAAAATTGGACTGGGCGAAGCAACCATCATTTCATTAGAGCACTTTCGTTCAAGCCCTTTCTTCCCTTTCTTGAAGAAAACCTCCTCCAGGCTACTCACTTCTGCCATTTTCTTCTCTACCGGCGAAGGAAAGGTGGGCGAATCGGTTATGCTGCTATATTTTCATTCAATAATCTTCTTTTTGCGAAGCGACCGATTCTCACATCCTATTATTTTCCCGTTTTCATTGCGATTGTGGTTTCCTTTCGATTGCTTTTTGTTTGTCAGTTCATTGATGGATCACTGGAGCACTAGGCAAAAGAGTTTCGGCGGACAACCCTTTGGAATGGCGATCTCCGAAGTGAGCACCGACCAGCGAGTTGACCATGTTGGCGGGCCAACCCATGGAATGAAGAACTCAAGAAACAAGCGGCGAAGAGTTGAGGGCGTTGATGGGCGAACTCCTCAAAGAAAGTTGGAAGAACAGCAAGGGCCCCCATTGCCTACCAGGGAGCTCTAATTGCCACCTATGTGAGGCTCAAGACCGAGTTTGAGGAGATAGTCGCCGTTGAAGCGGTATTCCCACAGCAGGTGATGCCCCCCATCAGTATGAGGAGATGGCCCCGGAGGATGAGATCTCGGTGAGCTGCACAAGGTAAAAATAATGGCTTATTACCATAGTTGTGGTTTTGATTATTTGCAATGTGCTTGCTTTTGATTATTTGCAATGTGCTTGCTAATATGGTAGTGTTGTGCAGGTGCGGTGGTTGTCCTTGATGATTCGATGTAGTGGCCCGTCTGTTGGCATCGCCCGGAGATCGATTCGATACGCTGTCCATCATGGACATCGCCCGAAGATCGATTCGATGTCGCGGTCGATCTGTGGACATCGCCCGAAATCGATTCCCATGCCGTTGTCCGTCTGTGGTCATTGCAGAGATAGATGACAAGAAATAGTTGGTCGCTAATCCTTGAGGGTAGTTGCATTGCCTGTGTTTAATTACTAGAGCGATCGTGTTATCAAACCATCTTAGGGCTAGTGCACTTTGTCTTGTGTGGGCGGATCTTGCTACTTTTGTTTGATAGTGAATCATGCGAACCCTCTCCGATTTATGGAAATAGATGTATCCTCACCAGCTTTTGATGTAATATATGGCATGCTTAGATGTAAGTTTGAACTGTTTATCATATCAGCGGGGGCTTGTTTAATGATTCTTGGTGTTAGTAGGCTATGGCTATGCGAGCTATAGTACTTGCAAAACACTCACGAAGAAAGCGTTGGGGCTGATGAGCTGCGTGATGCGCTTATACTTATCCCTAGTCGATCGACCAATAGCCCTAGCTCCTAAAATTGTAAGCTTAGCGATCGATCGGACAATAGTCGACATACATTCAGGCCTCATTTGGTTCATAGGGTAGGAAAATCGTAGCAAAATTACAGAGCGTGCAACACAAAATCATAGCCTTGAGGCGTACTCCTCCTTTCCAAAATAGATGACCTAGGCGGGCTAGTTTGGCCTAGTTGGTTCGATGATATGGCGTAAATGCGATGCCGTCCGGTCTTCGTTGTGGTAGCGATGTTGCGAATGCAGTAAGTTTTCTTGAAGAAGCGGAATTCAGCGAAGTCATGATGGTTCCTTCGTCCGAACAACTTACGGTGGGAAAGGTTGGGCCTGCGATCTGACCGGGGTAGACCAGGATAATTTTGTGCATGGCGGTGGACCGGGATGGTCGACGTCCCACATGTCGGCGAATGAAAGTATTCTTTCGATATAGAGACGCGCACAGCGATTATTCATTGTTTATTTTTATGAAAGCTATTGTCTCCACTTTTACTCCTTGACTTTGTCAATGCCTCTCTCTCCCCACATAGCGGGGACTACTTGTTATGCATGCGTGGGCGGTGGCGTCTTGAGGGCGAGGCGGTGAGGCGGGCTCGAGCGGTCGGACTCGGCATGGCCCACCTCACATTATCACCATATATTTCTTGGAGTCCGTGCATGGCGGTAGGCGATCTCTTCTCCTCCCGTTTCTCTCTTCTCGGTGGCCTTCGCGGCGATTAGATTTAGCTCTCGATGGTTTATTCAATTCGGTCCCACATGTCGGTGAAATTGCAAGACAACGTGTGTCCCCTTTGGTGGCGGCGTGCGAGCGGACTGTCGAGGTTGCGATCGTCTGAGTCGTAAGTGTGCTGCCTTTTCCTTTAGAACTTCGAAGCGTAACATTTTCAGCGTGATCGATCAATAGAAATCCAGAACAAAATAGCGAGGTGGTGCTTTCCGCTCGTTAAGCGGGCTAGTTTGAGTGATATGGCGTGCTACAGTGCCATCCACTTGCTCCATTTTATGTAAGCAGAGTTTACACTCGTCTGGGAGGAGTCTGAAACACAGCATGATTTGATTTTGATCGAGGATAACTGTTCCTGCCAAATAATGGAGGATTGTTAGCGATTATAGCATGATAGTTAGGGCATCTCGGCGCTGGCCCACAAATTTACACGGCATTTGTCCAAGGACAGCGATGGATGCCATCCGATGCTGCCCACATACCTTTCGACAATTATATGAACTAACTTTGACGAAATTCGTGCAAACAAAGCAAATTTCAAATTAACGGATGAAATTCATTACATTTGAAAAAATTTCCTACAAAGCTGGGCGAAATTCATTACATATTTACGTGGTGGAGCAAGGAACCTCGTGGTGGGCGTCGCACTCATAATATTTAATATTATTCAGCGATATAAAATTAACCAATCATCTCCACGATGGATTTGGAAGAGTCTGAAACACGGCAACCCGGTGTAGTTACATCATACTAGTACATGGCTAACCACGCTATCACCATATTTCTTGGCTTCCGTGCGACACCTATCTCTAGTAATCCAGCAGCCTGTATCGCTTCTCCCTCCTCGTCTCTATCAAAGTGTAGTTGGCTAGCGTTTCTGCCGTCTATTGAGGTCGTTAACTATCACATGTTAGCGACATGCCAAGAGTATTCTAAAAAAAATTCCTTTCACGTTCCATTGTCAATAAGAAAAAAATCCTTTCACGTACGAATTAGCCTGTGTGCTTTGAGCAACTTGCATGTCCTATACTGCTCTTGTTTGATACTCTAACTTAGCTAGAGGTTAGACTAACTCATGACTAACCCTGAGCTAACTGTAGCCAAAGAGGTGTTTGGGTGACAGGGTTAGATTGACAATAAATGCACTTCATGGAGAGAGAAAAGTGATTTTCGATTGGTCCCAATGAGAACTATCTCCGATTAGCACCTCTTGGGTGGGATAGTTTTTTTGGTTGGTTCGGTGCAACTTGCTCCAATTTAAACCCTCATGCTTGGATACTTTAGGGCTATTTGAGCCCCAACTAGCTCAAACTAACTCTAACCCATGGATCCAAATAGGGCCTATGGCCATCTCGGCGTGGGCGATCGCGTGCAAGGGAAGCGGCTCTCTCGGCCGTCGCGCCACTTCAAAGTCGGCGCCCGGTGAGAGTCGCCTCCGCTCGGCGGGCATTAATGCCTTGGCGCTCAGGCGGGCGGTTTCACGCGGGAAGCGTTGGCAAGGAGTATAGGTTTTGAACCGATTCAGGTGTAGTAGTAATGGTAGTTTGCAAAACTACTCAATTATTACCTCGGTTTCCAAAGAAATTGTGGTAAAAGCGTTACTCCACAGGCGCTTCCTTCTCCTCCTTTCGTGATTTACGTGGCCATGTTAGCGTGGTTGTGTCAAAAAAATGTCACTTCCTGCTCGTGATTTGCATTATATAATTACAAGCAAGATTCTCGTGCATTGCGGAACATCAATATGCATTTTTTACAAAACACTGTTGTGATTGACCCATGCGGAGTAATCCCATGTGTAAAACTAATGATATCTCAAAATTTTATTGGAAAACTAGTATCTAGAGAATGTCATCGAAAAATTAATGATGAGAGATAAGGCGAGGAGGAGTGGGCGTGGTGGTGAATGGTGGTGGAATGGGCGGAGGCATGGGGATGGGCCAGGCGGCCGTGACACTGGCAGCCACCATGCATGCTAGATTGTTCGAGGACTTATTCCTTTTTAATTTCTAAGCAATGAGGTTGTGGGAGATAATGATGTGGAGAGAGGTGCGGGTATCTTTTGTAAAATTATCATAGTTTGCTTCCTATCCGTCAGATATAGATCATACGGTCTGTATTACAAGATGGCAGGCACACCATCATCACCAACTCGTTTTTTTTATAAGGGTATATACAAATGATAAGTTTGCTGACTACTAAAGTAAAGTGGAATCTCTCCATGTTATGCAAGTAAATAAAGGTGATTGTTTATCATACGGGTAAGGTTGGATGAAGGGTGGTAAGAACAAATGCTCCGCCTAGAGCATGTGTGTGTGAGATGGAGTCTTAGTGTGTGTGGTGTGTGTGTGTGTGTGTGTGAGAGAGAGAGAGAGAGAGAGAGAGTGAGAGAGAGAGAGGAGTGAGATAGATGGAGTCTTAGTTTGTGTCTGTGTGTTTGTGAGAGAGAGAGAGATGGAGTCTAAGTGTGTGTGTGTGGGGGGGGTGTGTGTGTGTGTGTGTGTGAGAGAGAGAGAGAGAGATGGAGTCTAAGTGTGTGTGTGTGTGGGGGGTGCGTGTGTGTGTGTGTGTGTGAGAGAGAGAGAGAGAGAGAGATGGAGTCTTAGTGTGTGTGTGGGGGGTCCTTTGTGGCGGATGTAATTTAAGTGTGCATGGCTTCATCATAGAGTGGTGGCGTGTATGGCGAGAGGCCACCAGCGATGGGGTCTGAGAGAGAAAATGCCGTGGGAGGGAAGAGAAGGTCGTCTTGGCGTGAGAGGAGTCAACATCGAGAAAGCGTGTTTCTTGAGAGACACCACGGAAGACTACTATATCGATGGTGCATGTGGCGGGAATTAAACAAAGGGATGGTCTTATTGGTTTGGAGATATAGGGGAAGAGTGAGAGGCGCGCAGGCGGGGGGTAGCTAGAAGGAGATTGTTAAGTGTGTGTTTTGCCCATCGGGCGAAGTTATGTGCACAAAGAGGAGAGCGATTGATGTGGCGTTAGGATTTAGGGTAATTAACTTCGTATGGAGACATAGAGACCTTGAACATGCATGTGTGAGAGGTATACATGTATCGTGGGATATGTGTGTGTCTTGCGCGCATGGTGAGACACCAATAGCCACAGAGAGAACCCGTCTGACACGAGGTCCCCTACCTCCACGAGTTACGGGGCGAATGTTGCGGCGATGGTATCGCCCGCGATGCTTATGAGTACCTTGCCGCTCGTGGCGCGCTTCGGTGATCTCCTCCCCGGCCACGAGTCCGTCCCCGCATGGCGTCTGCTGCGCCCGTCGAGCGCCGGGACCCGTGCGGGCGGCGTCGACCTCGTGAGGAGGACGCTTCAGCTCCATAGACCAGGAAGAACGGGGTCTCGCCAGTCGGCTTGGTCGCGGTCGTGCGGATGGACCACAACACGGACTAAAGCTCATCGTACCAGCCTCTGTCGCAGGCCTCCAGCTTCTTCATGAAGGTCCTGGTTTTGAGGCCCCTCAGGACCTCTGGTTTGGCCTGCTCGGCCTGAATGTTGCTCCGTGGGTGCGCTACCAAAGCGTAGCATACCTGCGTCCCAAGGTTAGCCGAATATGTTTTGAAGAGGTTACTGGTGAACTGCGAACCGTTGTCGGTGATGATGCGGTTCGGCACCCCAAACCGGCTCACGATGCCCTTGATGAACTTGACCGCGAGAACTGCGGGGATGGTCGCAGACGGCTTCCACTTCAGCCCACTTGGTGAACTTGTCCACGGCGGCGTAGAGGTAGCGATAGCCTCCGGCGCCGAGGAACGGGCCAGAAATCAACCCCGGTGCGAATGGCCACGAGAGGGTATAGTTTGCAGACCTCCGCGGTGATGGATCTGCTTGGCATGGAATTGGTAGGCCTTGCAAGCCTTCACCAGTTCCACGGCATCATTGTGCGTAGTGGGCCAATAGAACCCGCTGCGGGCATGCCCTTAGCGAGGTCGCGATGACGAATGATGCCCAGTCTCCACCATGTATATACGCGGTAGCTCCTTCCCTTACTCCCTGGAAATGCAACATAGGGACACATCATTCGGTTGCTTCCGATACAGCTCTCCATCCCTGATGCAGTACTCCGTGGCTTGCCGCACCACACGCTCCGATTCCTCCTCCTTTTTCGGCAAGGTCCCTTGCGTCGGGTAACTCGAACTCTGTGATCCGGCACCCTCCTGAGGCTCCGATTAACCGGGGCGGCGCTCTGAGGCTGGGCATGAGGCCAGGGGCTCCAGGCAGGTGGCTGGGAGCTCTTCCGAGGCTGCACCATGCTTGACAGCAATGGCGTTGCGAGGCTTGAAGAGGCGCTCTGGAAGGCGCCGAGGTTCTGAGGCAGCCGCTGGATGCCCGTTGGCGATGTCATCGGCCTCTTGGATTGGTGCCTTGAGGCTGTCTGCAACTCTAGTCCCTAGGCTGCTTCTCCATCATGCGGACCTCCGCGGTAGGCTTCCATGTGCTCATCCCTTGGCTCGTATACTTTGTTGGAGAAGTTGGAGGAGTTGTGAATCACCCTTGATGGTAAGGCGCTTCCTCCCGGGGTGACGCGGCCTTGGAGCCTGCTATCGAGCCTTCATATTCTGCTATGTTGTTGGAGACCTTTTCTCTGTCTTTGGAAGCAGCTGCACGGCGTAGTAGAGCTTGTCTTGAGTAGGAGATATAAGCGCTGCATGCCCAGCGCCGTGTCACGGAAGCGCCCGTCGAAGTACATGACCCAACCGTCCGGTGCCTCACTTCCGGGGAGAGGATCGATCTTCATCAGCCTTGAGGCCCGGCGCCTCCGCCCATTCCGCCCGAAGTCCGCTAGTCGGCCCTTGATGACTCTGGTGGTGCTGAATTCTGGCTGAAGCGCTTGCAGCTCGATGTTCCCACAGCGACTCTTCCGGCCGAGTTGGGGCTCTGAGCACCCTTTCAATGGAGTGCAGCTGAGACAACCTTGATGGGATGGCCCTGAAAATAGTTCCGCAGCTTGCACGAGGCCACCAATAGCGCGAGGAGTTTCTGGGGCATGGGGTACCGTGCCCTCGCGTCCCGCAACACTGTGTTGACGAAGTACACAGGGTGTTCAACGAGGTTGGGAGTCTTTGGTCTTCTTGGCGTCCTTTGGAGGCCGTGGCGCCTCACGAGGCGATGGAGCCCCAATGACTAATCGCCGCGAGGAGGGTCTCTTACATTCGAGTCGCTTCCTGTGGCGGCTGATCCATCTTGGTTGTGGTAGTGGTTTCTGTGAGGCCCCCTTGATCCTGCTCCGCCTTGACCCGGGCAACTGCAGCGGCTTTGGTCCAACGCTCCTCCCTAACCGCCACCACGGCTGCGCTGGCAGAGTAGGGAGTGGCTGCAAATGAAACAACGAGGGGCTCTTGAGTAGGCGAGCCACCATTACCAAAGGGATGGTTAAGTACCTTTTGAGATCTTGGAACGCCTTGTCGGCCTCTTCAGTCCATTCAAAGGGGCCCTTTGCGCTAGGTCGTTGTCATGCACTCAGTTTTGCCATGGATTTGGATGGATTCTTCTACCTTCGAAGCTTCTGCTCTTATCTTATTTAGATGGCCTTCAGCCATATTATTGTAATAAGTTCTGTTTTGAGACATTCGATGTAAAAAGTCTGTGATTGAACTTTGTAATAAATCCTCGAGTACTATGTGTGTCAGCAATACCGATCCAGGTATGACACTTAAGAACATAGACTTGACCGTCTGAGGTTGGGTCGCTACAAGATGGTATGAGAGCACACGCTGACTGTAGGACGCGACCACTAGGATAAGCCACAAGATACTCTTACATACTCATTTCGACTCTTCTCCATTTCTACTCTATAGATGGCGGACCCAAGGAACAATTTCACTCAACGGATGAGACACCTTTTGGGCGACACTTGAAGGAAGTCGCTAGGTACACGAGCATCGAATACCAAGTTTCACGGGACTTACACGCCACTTTACCCGAAGAGGGCTGGATGATTCGAGTTCATGCTCCGGGAAGGATGTATGCACCAGTTACTAAGCCCTTAGAGTTTTCCTTTGATGCACCCACCTGGATCCTAGGAAAGAGCATGGCCGACCACACCGCCATCGGACGCATCGCCGAAGTATACAACAAGGATCTTAAGGACACCATCTACCAGATATGTGGACACCAAGATGAGCAATGGGAGATGATTAGCACCAGGAAGGATAAATCCATTGCAGATTACATCCAGGAGTTAAATCAGCACATTCGTCGTCATGAGAACCAGATGTGCGCCAGCATGGTGGACATGAAGAAGGTGATGACCATGAACATGGAGCTAGAAGAGGAACTCAAGTATACACACGATGGATATGAAGAAGAAATTGCAGTACTACTTGAGAAGAATGAAGACCTGAAGAAGAAGCTAGGAATATTCATGGGAGATCCCGCACTTGAGGAGGACAACCATCCCGAAGACAACATCATAATCGATGACACCGACTCTGACCCCGATAGTGATGATGATTATGAAGACGAAGCTGGAGCAGATATCATGGAGTCTTCCAAAGATCAAAATTTCTATTCGACCATCATATTATCAGTAGTATTCCCCCATGTATATAGTAATAGTCCGAGTATTTTGTAACGGTAGTTTAGATCAATTGTATGATCTTGTTTGAACTGAGTGGTGTGAAATAATGTGTTTGTCTCATGTGCATAATTGTAGTGATCTCTCTTTAGACCTCACTCTATTCTATTCTCACCCCTCTAAACCTATCAGATGCCTCCGAGACGTGACCCCGGATCTGTCTTCACACCGGAGCTCACTCAGTTGATCCAACAGCAGAATGCCTTGATGCAGTTGCTAGTCCAGAACCAAGGCAACAACAAAAAAACCCACCACCACCACCTCCAGTTGACAAATTAGCCCGTTTTCTGAGGTTGAATCCGCCGGTGTTCTCTAGTAGCACCGAGCCGATTGTTGCTGATGACTGGCTCCACAAGATTGGAAGGGAGCTGACCACCACAAGTTGCATAGATGCTGAGAAGGTGCGCTTTGCCGCACATCAATTGGATGGACCCGCAGCCTTATGGTGGGAGAACTACACTGCCACTTTCCCCATGGTAATGTTACTTGGGATCAATTTCAGCAAGCATTCTACAGTACACATGTCTCAGCTGGATCTATGAGTATGGAGAAGCGTGAGTTTCGTAACTTACGCCAGGGAAATCGTACCGTGGCATAGTATGTGGACGAGTTTAGTAAGTTAGCTCATTCGCCCGGTGATGTGGCCTGAGATCTTTGCAAGCGAGAGAAGTTTATGGAAGGGTTGAATCATGAGCTAAGTATGCAGTTGATGGTTGCAACATTCACTCACTACCAGGAGTTGGTAGACATGGCTCTTATGATTGAAGGCAAGCAACAGCAGATAGAGAGCCGCAAAAGGAAGTATGTACAGGGGAAGTACAACTCTGGAGTTCAGCAGAAGCCTCGTTTTACCCCAAACTCGGGAGGACATACCCATCATAACCATGGAGGCCATACTCACAATGGAGGAAGTTCACATAACCACAGAGGCCCTAATAATGGGAATGGGAATGGAGGAAACAACAATCAGAATCGTTCCAACCCAGCAACACCCGCTAAGAAGGATCTAAGTCAGGTCACCTGTTACAAGTGTGGGAAGACTGGACACTATGCCAATGATTGTTCTGAGTTGAAGAATGGTAACGGAAATGGATGTTCTGGGAAGAAGCCCAACCCTTTCACCAGAGGACAGGTTAACGTAGATGAACTTGAAGAACATCCGGATGGAGTTATCAGCAAGTTTTGATTAAGTCATTTACTGGTATTGTTCTTTTTGACACTGGCGCATCGCATTCGGACATATCGAGGGGATTTGTGGATAAGTTTAAGTTGCCAACCATAGCCCTTAAGACAAGCTCACCCGTAGCAGAGTATATGGCAAGAAGAGGATGTTTTCAGATGCCATTGACCATAGGTAGGCATGTTTTCCCCTCAGACCTAATAATTTTGGAGTCACAAGGATTGGATGTGATACTAGGCATGGATTGGGTATCGATGTATGGAGGAAATATTGATTGTGCTAGTAAGTCAATTCTCCTCACCGCCCAGAGGGTAAAAGGATCAAGTATGTGTCTCGGCATGCTCCAAGGAGGACTCAAGTAAATTCACTCTCAGGAGTCATTCGGGAAGAAGTGCTTGTTGTGAAGGATTACCCTGATGTGTTCCCAGAGGACTTACCAGGCATGCCACCAGATCGAGATATAGAATTTTTGATAGAGCTGTTGCCAGGCACCGGCCCAATATCAAAGTGACCGTACCGGATGCCCACAAATGATCTGGAGGAAATTAAGAAGCAAATTAAGGAGTTATTGGAGAAAGGTTATATTCAACCAAGTTCATCACCGTCGGGAGCAAAAGTGATCTTAGTTGAGAAGAAGGATGGATCTTTGAGAATGGTTGTCGATTATCATGCATTTAATTAGGGGACGATCAAGTACAAATACCCACTACATGCGCCCGAATTGATGCACGGTGTCTTCGGTTATTCGCCGTCATTGCCATGTCATGTGCTTGCGTGTTGCATTGTGCCATGTCATCATGTGCATTGCATTGCATACGTGTTAGTCTCATGCATCGAGCATTTTCCCGTTGTCCGTTTGCAATCAAACACTCCTATGTCCTCCGGCGTCCCCCTTTTGTCTCTTGTTGTGAACGGGCGTTAAACATTCTCGGAATGGACGGAGATTTGCCAAGTGGCCTTGGTACACCACCGGTAGACCGCCTGTCAAGTTTCGTGCCATTTGGAGTCCGTTTGATACTCCAACGGTTAACCGTGTAACCCCGTAACCCCTCTCTCTTTGCAGCCCAACACCCCTCCACCACAGCCCTTGAGCCCATCCAAACCCTCTCCATTCTCTCGGTCGTTCGATCGCGACCGTGTGGCCGAAAACCGCTCCTCATTTGGACACTCCTATCTACCTCTACTTATAAATAAGCCCCCACCCCCGAGATTTCGCAGTCTAACCCTAGCCCCTTCTTCCCCGCGCAGCCGGAAACGTCCGGATCGGACCGGACACGTCCGCCCTGCCGCCTCGAGCACTCCGCGCCGCCCGTCACGCTCCGCCCGGCCGCCGCCTCTCCATTCGCCGCCCGCCACAGCGCCTCCGCCGCCCACACCGTCGCCCCTCGCGCCCGCTTCGTCGCCCGTCGTCCGTGCCTCGCCCATGGCTGAATCCGGCGAGATCTGGCCGGAGGAGAGCTCCCCGGCGCCGGATCGGTGCCCCTCGCTGGCGCCGACCTCACCGGAGTCCCCTCTCACCCGGATCCACCTCGCCCGGACCCGCTCCGCTCCACCTCGCCCGATCAACGCCGCCGTTAACTTTTCAAGGAGGGTGAGATTTTGCTAAGTCCCAAAATTCTATCATCATGTGCCCCTATTCATCATGCCATACCTCTGTGTGAGCTGCTCCTTTTTGTGGGTGTAATATGAAAAAATGTTCGTCATGAGATGCTCTTAATTTCGTTCCATTGGTCCATGCTTGTTTGAGTTCATCTTGATGCCCTAATCATCGTTGCAAGAGTGCTCTGTGATGTTGTCTGTTGTAGTTTAACAGAACTTGCTGTTTTGTCATTTTTGTATCTTTTTGTATAAATTTCTTTTGAGCATTATGTCTAGATGTTTTATGAGCTACAACATGCAATCTTCGATGTGGTGCAATCCACTCTTCATGATATGCCATGTGTTGCTTGTTACAAGCTTTCCAAGTAGCCTCCGTGATGTTGCTGATTTCTGTGACTTAGTCTTTTCTGCTAAGTCTGTAACTGATATATTGTGATGCCATGTAAACCTGCTTTTACAAGTCATTATATGCATAATCTGGAGATGTTGACTAAGGGTGTTTTGTTACACATGTTATGCTATATCCACTCATGCCACTGCTTGCATTTATGGAGTGCTCTAGCATGTCTTAATCTTGCTCTACTTTTGCTATAGTATGTTCCTGGCAGATTGTTTACATGTTAATCAATTTTGCCATAATTGTTGTTAGTGATCCAAGCATACTATGAACTTGCTCTTGCCATGGTTAGCTTCATGAACATGTCATCTTGCTGTAGGTATGCTTGTCTTGTCATGCAATGCTTTGGGATGAGTGATTCGAGCTCGCATAGGTGCCTTCATGATTCTGTTTATGCCATGCTCGGTTTTTCTACATGCGAATCATTGATAAACTTGCTATGTTTACATGGGTGCCATCATATCTTATGTGCCTTTTTGGCTCATGAACAGTAAGTTACTTTTGTTCTATGCAATTAGTACGTTCATGCCGTGCCTTTGGTTGCCATGATAAGTTCTCGTAGAATGTTGTTTGATAGCTCTAAACATTGCAACCTGATGTTGTTTCTGCCATGTCCGATGATTTACGCTGATTCTGTGGCTGTTATTATTTGCAATCTTGCCATGTCCTTTTGAGCAAGTTCTAGTGATTTCTGGAGTTATCTTAGTGTTCATGTTTTGTCATGCTTTACCTGTACATCGTGTACATGCCTTTTTTCATGTTAAGGTGTTGTAGCATATTGTTTTGATGCTTGCTAGTTGCCTAGTTGCTGTTTTGGACAGTTTGTCCTTTAAACTTGTTTCATGTGTATGTGTTGAACCGTTGCTCCGTTTTGAGTGTGCTCTACATGAAACTTGCTTAGTTTTGCATGTAGTTTCATGTTACCTTGTTGCATCCATGTTTTGAGTGTGTTTGCTTGATGTTTGAATGCATTTTGCATCAATGCCATGTTTAACTTGTTTTGCTCATATCTTCTAGGCCGTAGCTCCAAATTAAATGAATTTTATATGTAACTTGACTAGAATTTCGTGTAGATCTTTTGGTGCGTCTTAACTTGCTGACAATTTTGGAATTTGCATACGGGGACTTACCGGAATTGTTATATGTTGTTTCCGGCCTCATTTAAACTTGTTTTGATGTGTAGCCTCATGTAGCCTTGTCATGCATCATACTTGGTTGAGCATCGTGCCTTGTTCATGTGTGGTGTGTTTATCATGTTGTGTGCTTCTTCAGGATAGTTCCCGTTTCGTTGCGGTCGTGAGGATTCGTTCGTCTACGCTTGGTTCGTCTTCGTGGCTTCATCTTCTTCATGGACTTGTTCTTCTTCCTAGCGGGATTTCAGGCAAGATGACCGTCACCTTGGATCTCATTACTATCATTGCTATGCTAGTTGCCTCGATGCTATCGCTATGCCGTGTTACCTACCACTTGCTTATCAAGCCTCCCAAATTTCCATGAACCTCTAACCTTTGTCACCGTCCTAGCAAACCGTTGTTTGGCTATGTACCGCTTTTGCCCAGCCCCTCTTATAGTGTTGCTAGTTGCAGGTGAAGATAAAGATTGCTCCATGTTGGTTTATGTTTATGTTGGGATATCACAATATCTCTTATATTATTAATGCATCTATATACTTGGTAAAGGGTGGAAGGCTCGCCTTATGCAGTGTTCTATTCCTCTTGCCGCCCTAGTTTCCGTCATATCGGTATTATGTTCCCGGTTTTGCGTCCCTAAGCGGTTGGGTGTTATGGGAACCCCTTAACAGTTCGCCTTGAATAAAACTCCTCGGCCAAGGCCCAACATTGGTTTTACCATTTGCCAACAACCTATTACCTTTCCTTGGGAGTAATTAACCCGAGGTCATCTTTATTTAGCCCCGGGCCAATGCTTCTCTAAGTGTTGGTCCGAACTAAACACCGTCTTGGGACCGTCCCTTAGCAACAGGTTACGTTGGTACCTGTCGCTTAGCTCATCCGATCGTGGCTTTGGCGAGATCTGGCGGCTACTATCGAGGTGTCGACCGCCGTGAGGTCTTCTTGTTCTTGTTTTACCATTGTCAAAATGTCTTGTAACAAGGATTCGAGACTGATCGGGTCTTCGGAGAAGAATATCCTTCGTTGATCGTGAGAGCTTATCATGGGCTAAGTTGGGACACCCTGCGAGGGTTTGAACTTTCGAAAGCCGTGCTCGCGGTTATGTGGCAGATGTGAATTTGTTAATATCCGGTTGTAGTAAACTTGAAGTAAACTCTTCTAAAATACACCAACCGTGTATATAGCTGTATGTTATCTCTTTTCGGCATTGTTTGAGAGGAGAACACGGTTTTGGGTTATGTTTGGCGTAAGTAGGAGTTCAGGATCACTTCTTGATCATTACTAGTTGGCGACCGTTTGTAGCTCCTCTTCTCACTCTTGTTTAGTAAGTTAGCCACCACACATGCTAGTCGCTCTTGCAACCTCACCACTTTACCCTTCCTTACCCATTAAGTTTTGCTAGTCTTGATACCCATGGCAATGGGATTCTGAATCCTCATGACTCTGATTACTACAACAACGATTCTTGATACAGGTATTGCGATGATCATGGCGTGAGAGTGATGTTTACTTGTTTTGGAGTTCTTCTT
Organism: Aegilops longissima; assembly: GCA_021605205.1. Taxonomy (NCBI): domain Eukaryota; kingdom Viridiplantae; phylum Streptophyta; class Magnoliopsida; order Poales; family Poaceae; genus Aegilops; species Aegilops longissima. The sequence continues at coordinate 15,903 of JAHIAM010005924.1, forward strand.
ACGCTTCTTGATCGGGGATAGGTTCGAATTGGCGGCTTTGGGCTAGCGAAGGTGGATTCGTTTGAGTTCCTGTTTGTGTTTCATCGTAGTCGAATGTTGTTCTCATGTATGTTCATGTATTCTTGGCGGTTTGCCTTTTGTATGTATCCCCTACTAATGAGTGCGATGTAATGATATCCACCTTGCAAAAGCGTCTTCAAGATGCTTCTATCCTTGGTGGGACCTTGAGTTCCTTTAGGTTAGGAGTCGCATCTTGTGCGTGACACTCGATGATCAATGATTTGTTTGACCTTCTGCGAGGGGCAAAGTATTCTCTAAGATCGATCTTGATCGAGGATACCACTGGTGAAGATCCGAGAACAGGATATATGTAAGACAACTTTTACCACAAGGTATCGGCTATATGAGTACACTCTCATGTCTTTTGGATTGACTAACGCCCTGCCTATTTTATGAGTATGATGAATAAGGTGTTCATGGAGTTCTTGGATAAGTTTGTTGTGGCGTTCATTGATGATATATTGGTGTACTCGAAGAATGAATAGGAGCACAAGGAGCATTTGCGATTAGTTCTCGAAGCTTGGGAACACCGACTATATGCCAAGTTCAGCAAATTTGAGTTTTGGTTGAAGGAAGTTAGATTTCTTGGACATGTTATATCGGGAGAAGGTATAGCGATGGACCCTTCCAAGGTTCGATTATGTTCTGGAGTGGTTGGCACCTACTTCAATTGGAGAAATCCACAGTTTTCTTGGACTCGCGAGGATATTACGGAGATTCATCAAAATTTTTCCAAAATTGCAAAGCCCATGATGGAGTTATTGAAGAAGGACACCAAGTTCAAGTGGACGAAGAATGTGAGGCCAGTTTTACGGAGTTGAAGAAGCGTTTAGTTATAGCCTAGTACTAATTCTTGGGACATATGCAAGGAAGTAGTATAGACCTGTAAACCGAAAGGAGTATTTGCCTTTCTAGAGATTTCAACAAGTGACTAGACTTCGCTCAAAAAACAAGTGATTAGACTACACCGCAGGCAGACTCCTCCTCCGGGTTTATAGGGCTCAAATCTCAAATCTCATGAACGAAGGCATTTTATGCATTGGAGGAATGTATCTCAGACTTTACAAAACTACCCTAATTAAACTCATGCATTAATTACGTAGTTCTCTCTGCTTTCCTCTCCGCTTTGGTCATGTGCACAAGATTGAGGCTAGCCATAGTAGGAGTAACTTAGGTAGTAACTTAACACATCCCAAGACAATTTTGCTTATGTGGCAAGTATTTAATGAGGAAAGAGGTGCTTGTGGTAACATAATATGTTATCGTGAATATAGCTTTCGAGGCAAAATGAGTCTATGAGATAATAAATGAAGCAATCTATGATACTACTACTATGTTACTTTTAGACTATGGAGGTAGTAACTTACACTAGTGTCATATGCATGACACTAGTCTAAGTTACTCCCCACTATGACCAGCTCGAGAGTGCTTGTTGATACGCTTTTAGTCTCATGACTAAAAGTAGTGGGACCAAAACTTGTTAGACTCATCCATGTTTGGGTCCAAATACTAAAGACACTAAAATAAAGTTAATGACATTTCAAAGCATCCGGCCCGCTGCCATCCACCAAATCACAGCGAGATGCTACAATGAGACTCACTTGTCACCCCTGATGTTGCCGCCATGACCACATATCACAAAACCCACACCTTTACCAAAGAAGTGGTAAGGTGGCTCAAGTTGGACTCGACGAAGCAACCATCATTTCATTAGAGCACCTGCTCAAGCCCTTTCTTCCTTTCTTGAAGAAAACCTCACCTGTGCTACTCACTTCTGCCATTTTTCTTCTCACCGACGGAAGGAAAGGTGGGCTAATCAGTTATGCTGCTATATTTTCATTCCAATAATCTTCTTTATGGCACCGACCGATTCTCACATCCTATTCTTTTCCTGCTTCATTGCGATTGTGGTTTCTTTCGATTGCTTTTTGTTTGTCAGCCTCATTGATGGATCCTCGAGCACTAGGCAAAGAGTTTCCTTGCGGACAACCCATCTGGAGATAGCGATCTCCGTGAAGTGAGCACCGACCAACGAGTTGACTATGTTGGCGGGCCAACCCATGGAGATGAAGAACCCAAGAAACAAGCACCGCCAAAGAGTTGAGGACGTTGATGGACTAACCCCAAAGAAAGTTGAAGAACAGCAAGGGCCCCACCTGCCTACCCCAGAGCTCTAATTGCCACCTATGTGAGGCTCAAGACCGAGTTTGAGGAGATAGTCGCCATGAGAAGCAAGTATTCTCGGCAAGGTGATGCCCCCATCGAGTATGAGGAGATGGCCCTGAGGGATGAGATCTCCGTGAGCTGCACAAGGTAAAAATAATGGCTTATTACCATAGTTGTGGTTTTTGATTATTTGCAATGTGCTTGCTTTTTGATTATTTGCAATGTGCTTGCTAATATGGTAGTGTTGCAGGTGCCGTGGTTGTCCTTGATGATTCCTCATGTCGGGCTCTGTCTGCTGGCATCGCCTCGAGATCGATTCCGATACCGTTGTCCATCCTGTGGACATCGCCTGAGATCGATTCGATGTCGCGGTCGGCCCCGGTGACATCGCCCCGTAAATCGATTCCCATGCCGCTGTCCGTGCTGTGGTCATTGCCCGAGAGATAGATGACAAGAAATAGTTGGTCGCGCTTAATCCTTCGTGGTAGTTTGTATTGCCTCGTGTTTAATTACTAGAACGATGCGTGTTATCAAACCATCTTAGGCTAGTGCAATCGCCTTGTGGGCGGATCTTGCTACTTTTGTTTGATAGTGAATCATGCGAACCTCTCCGAGTTATGGAAATAGATGTATCCTCACCAGCTTTTGATGTAATATATGGCATGCTTAGATGTAAGTTTGAACTGTTTATCATATCGCAGGGCTTGTTTAATGATTCTTGGTGTTAGTAGGCTAGCAACCCAAGTATGCAGCTATAGTACTTGCAAAACACTCACCAAGAGAAACGCTAGGCTGATGAGCTCGTGGTACGCTTATACTTATCCCTAGTCGATCAACTAATAGCCCTAGCTCCTAAAATTGTAGGCTTAGCGATCGATCGCATAATAGTCACATACATTCAGGCCTCATTTGGTTCATAGGGTAGGAAAATCGAGCAAAAGTTACAGAGAACGGCAACACAAAATCATAGCAGCAGTAGACGCATTCTCCTTTCCAAAATAGATGACCTAGGCGGCTAGTTTGGCCTAGTTGGTTTCAAAGGATATGACGCCGCATGCTGGCCGCCCAGCCTTCGCTGTGGTAGCGATTATCATGTACAAGAAGTTTTCTTGAAGAAGCGGAATTCAACGAAGTCATGATGGTTCCTTCGTCCCAACAACTTACGGTGGGAAAGGTTGGGCTCATGATACGCACGGGTAGACCAGATAATTTTGTGCATGGCGTGGACCAGATGGTCGACGCCCCACATGTCGGCTGAATGAAAGTATTCTTCCGATATAGAGGACGAGCAACCATTATTCATTGTTTATTTTTATGAAAGCTATTGTTCCACTTTACTCCTTGACTTTGTCAATGCTCTCTCTCCCCACATAAGGGGACTACTTGTTATGCATGCAGCGGGCAAAGGCGGCCTTGAGGGGCCAGTATGGTGAGAGCTGGTCTCGAAGCGGTCCGACTCCAAGATGGCCCACCTCACATTATCACCATATATTTCTTGAGTCCGTATGGCATGGCGGGCGATCTCTTCTCCTCCCCGCTTTCTTTCTCAGCCGACGCCGCCGAGCGATTAGATTTTGCTATCGACGGTTTATTCAATTACGGTCCCACATGTCGTTGAAATTGCAAGACAACGTGTGTCCCTTTGGTGAGCGGCGGCGAGCCGACTGTCGGGTTGCTACGCGCATTTAGTCGTAAGTGTGCCGCCTTTTCCTTTAGAACTCATGGGCTTAACATTTTCGCGTGATCGATCAATAGAAATCCGAACAAAATGACGAGGGTGGTGCTTTCCTCGCCGTTAGGCGGCTAGTTTGAGTGATATGACGTACATAGCAAGCTATCCACTTGCTCCATTTTTATGTAAGCAAGAGTTTACACTCAGACGCTGGAGGAGTGCTAAACATCATGGATTTGATTTTGATCGAGGGATAACTGTTCTCTGCCAAATAATGGAGGATTGTTAGTATTATAGCATGATAGTTAGGCATCTCCAGCGCTGGCCCACAAATTTACACCGCATTTGTCCAAGGACACCGATGGATGCCATCCGATGCTGCCCACATACCTTTCGACAATTATATGAACTAACCCGACGAATTGTGCAAACAAAGCAAATTTCAAATTAACCGGATGAAATTCATTACATTTCAAAAATTTCCCACAAACCGGACGAAATTCATTACATATTTCGTGGTGGAGCAAGGAACCTGTGGTGGAGCCGCCTGCACTCATAATATTTAATATTATTCAGCGATATAAAATTAACCAATCATCTCCACAAAGGACCTGAAGAGTACTAAACACGGCAACCCAAAGGTAGTTACATCATACTAGTACATGGCTAACCCACGCTTATCACCATATTTCTTGGCTTCCGTATGGCCACACCTATCTCTAGTAATCCAGCATCAGACGCTTCTCCTCCTCGCCTCTATCAAAGTGTAGTTGGCTAGCCGTGCTGCCTATTGAGGTCGTTAACTATCACATGTTAGCGACATGCCAAGAGTATTCTAAAAAAATTCCTTTCACGCTCCATTGTCAATAAGAAAAAACTTTCACGCATTTAATTAGCTCGTGTGCTTTGAGCAACTTGCATGTCCTATACGCTTCTTGTTTGATACTCTAACTTAGCTAGAGGTTAGACTAACTCATGACTAACCCCGAGCTAACTCAGAGCCAAAGAGGTGTTTGGGTGACAGGTTAGATTGACAATAAATGCACTTCATGGAGAGAGAAAAGTGATTTTTCAAATGGTCCCAATGAGAACTATCTCCGCTTAGCACCTCTTGGTGGGATAGTTTTTTTGGTTGGTTCGTGCAACTTGCTCCAATTTAAACCTCATGCTTGGATACTTTAGGGCTATTTGAGCCCCAACTAGCTCAAACTAACTCTAACCCATGGATCCAAATAGGGCCTATGGCCTGCCTCGACGCGGGAGCAACAAGCACCGGAAGGTTTCTTCGCCGTCAGGCCACTTCAAAGTCGGCGCCAGTGAGAGGTCGCCCTGGCCTCGCCGGCATTAATGCAGCATCGACGCCCAGCGACGCCGACGGTTTCACGCGGGAAGCGCTGCAAGGCAAGGGAGTATAGGTTTTGAACCGATTCAGGTGTAGTAGTAATGGTAGTTTGCAAAACTACTCAATTATTACACCGCCTAAAGAAATTGTGGTAAAAACGCTACTCCACAGCCGCTTCCCTTCTCCTCCCTGCTCGTGATTTACGTGGCCATGTTAACGTGGTTGTGTCAAAAAAAATGTCACTTCCTGCTCGTGATTTGCATTATATAATTACAAGCAAGATTCTCGTGCATTGCACGGAACATCAATATGCATTTTTTTACAAAACACCTGTTGTGATTGACCCATGCAGGAGTAATCCCATGTGTAAAAACTAATGATATCTCAAGAATTTTATTGGAAAACTAGTATCTCGAGAATGTCATCGAAAAAATTAATGATGAGAGATAAGGCGAGGAGGAGTGGAGCGTGGTGGTGAATGGTGGTCGGAATGGGCGGAGGCATGGGATGGATTTGGCGCCAGAAGCGGCAAAGGCCACCATGCATGCTAGATTGTTCCAGGGACTTATTCCTTTTTTAATTTCTAAGCAATGAGGTTGTGGGAGATAATGATGTGGAGAGAGGTGCGGGTATCTTTTGTAAAATTATCATAGTTTGCTTCCTATCCTACGATATAGATCATACGGTCTCAGACACAAGATGGCAGGCACACCATCATCACCAACTCGCTTTTTTTATAAGGTATATACAAATGATAAGTTTGTTGACTACTAAAGTAAAGTGGAATCTCTCCATGTTATGCAAGTAAATAAAGGTGATTGTTTATCATACGGTAAGGTTGGATGAAGGGTAAGAACAAATGTTCGCCTAGAGCATGTGTGTGTGAGATGGAGTCTTAGTGTGTGTGGTGTGTGTGTGTGTGTGTGTGAGAGAGAGAGAGAGAGAGAGAGAGAGAGAGAGAGAGATAGATGGAGTCTTAGTTTGTGTCTGTGTGTTTGTGAGAGAGAGAGAGATGGAGTCTAAGTGTGTGTGTGTGTGGGGGTGCGTGTGTGTGTGTGTGAGAGAGAGAGAGAGAGATGGAGTCTAAGTGTGTGTGTGTGTGGGGTGCGTGTGTGTGTGTGTGTGAGAGAGAGAGAGAGAGAGAGAGAGAGATGAGTGTGTGTGTGTGTGGGGGTCCTTGTATGGATGTAATTTAAGTGTGCATGGTTTCACTCATAGAGTGGTGACGGTATGTGAGGCCACCAACGATGGGGTGTAGAGAGAAAATGCCCGAGGAGGGAAGAGAAGGTGCGGCGCGTGAGAGGAGTCAACATCGAGAGAACGTGTTTTTCGAGAGACACCACGGAAGACTACTATATATCGATGGTGCATGAAGTGGAATTAAACAAAGGGATGGTCTTATTGGTTTCTGGAGATATAGGGAAGAGTGAGAGGCACGGGCGGGGGGTAGCTAGAAGGAGATTGTTATGTGTGTTTTGCCCATCCAGCCGGGTTATGTGCACAAAAGAGGAGAACGATTCGTGTGGCGTTAGGATTTAGGGTAATTAACTACGATGGAGACATAGAGACCTTGAACATGCATGTGAGAGGTATACATGTATACGTGATATGTGTGCTGCTGCTGCATGATCGTAGACACCCAATAGCCCCGGAGAGAACCTGCCTGAGCACGAGGTCCCCTACCTCACGAAGTTCTGGGCGTAATGTTGCGCAGGGTATCGCAAGAGCTGTTTGTTGGTACCTTGCCGCCAGAAGCTGCTTTCGGCGATGTTCTTCCTTCAAAGACGAGGTCCGCCCTCGCGATGGCGCCCCGCCGCGCTCGTCAACGCCAGACCTGGCGCGGAACGACGCCCGACCGTGGAGGGAGGACCGCTTCAGCTCCATAGACCAGGAAGAACGGGTCTCGCCACGGCTTGGTCGGTCCGTCATGGATGGACCACAACACGGACTAAAGCTCATCGCATCAGCTCTCGCCGCAGCCTCCAGCTTCTTCATGAAGGTCCTGGTTTTGAGGCCCTCAGACCTTCCGGTTTGGCCTGCTCGGGCCTGAATGTTGCTCCGGGTGCGCTACCAAAGCGTAGTATACCCAGCGCCCCAAGGTTAGCCGAATATGTTTTGAAGAGGTTATCGTGAACTGCGAACTGCTGTCGGTGATGATGCGTTCGGCACCCCAAACCGCTCACGATGCCCTTGATGAACTTGACCGCAGAACTCCGGGATGGTGCGGACGGCCCACTTCAGCCCACTTGGTGAACTTGTCCACGACGTGAGAGGTAGCGATAGTCCTCCTGCCACCGAGGAACGGGCCCAGAAATCCAACCCCCATCGCGAATGGCCACGTAGAGGGTATAGTTTGCGCACTTCCGCCGCCGATGGATCTGCTTGGCATGGAATTGGTAGGCCTTGCAAGCCTTCACCAGTTCCACGGCATCATTGTGCGAAAATAATAGAACCCGCCAGGAACGCTTTGCCAACGAGGGTCCGCGATGACGTAATGATGCCCAGGCCCACCATGTATGTCCGCCAAAGTAGCTCCTTCCCTTACTCCCTGGAAATGCAACATAGGGACACATCATTCGGTTGCTTCCGATACAGCTCTCCATCCTCGATGCAAGATTCGTGGCTTGCCGCACCACACGCCCGATTCTCCTCCTTTTTCGCAAGGTCCCGCGCTGTAACTCCGAGCTCGTGGATCCAAGACCTCCCGAGGCTCCAAAGTGTCGAGCAGCGCGCTTCCTCGAGGCTGGGCCGCAGACCGGGCTCCCGAGGCAGGTGGTCGGGGAGTTTTCCCGAGGCTGCACCATGCTTGATGCAATGGCGCTGCCGAGGGCTTGAAGAGACGCCCGGAAGACGCCAGTTCCCCGAGGCAGCCGCCTGATGCCCGCCATGGCGTCATCACTCTCTTGATTGGGTGCCGAGGCACATGCCGCAACTCTAGTCCCTAGAACTGCTTCTCCATCATGCGGACTCCATGAGGTAGGCTTCCATGTGCTCATCCCTTGGCTCAGATACTTTGTTGGAGAAGGACGAGGAGTTGTGAATCACCTTGATGGTAAGGCGCTCACTCCTGTGGTGATCAAGGCCTTCAGGCCTGCTATCGTGCCTTCATATTCTGCTATGTTGTTGGAGACCTTTTTCTCAGGCTGGAAACAGAGCTGCACGACGAGTAGAGCTTGTCTTGAGTAGGAGATATAAGCATCCTGCGGCCAGCCTCAGGCCTGTTCTGAGAACGCCTGTCAAGTACATGACCCAACTGGTCCGTGCCTCACTTCCGGGAGAGGGATCGATCTTCATCAGCCTTGAGGCCCGGGCGCCCCGCCTATTCCGCCACGAAGTCCGCTAGTGCGCCCTTGATGACTCGTGGTGCTGAATTTAGCTGAAACGCTTAGCTCGATGTTCCACACAGTGACTCTTCCAATTGAGTTAGCTCTCGAGCACCCTTTCCAATGGGTACTACCGAGACAACCTTGATGGGATGGCCTCCAAAATAGTTCCGCAGCTTGCACGAGGCCACCAATAGCGCGAGGAGTTTCGGGCATGGGGTACTGTGTCTCGGCCCCGCAACACTGTGTTGACGGCACATGTGGTGTTCAACGAGGTTGGGAGGCCGGGTGCTGCCAAGCGCCCTTGGAGGCCGTGGGCGCCCCGAGATGTTGAGCCCCAGCCGCTAATCGCCTGTGGGAGGGGTCTCTGCTGCCTGAAAAGGCTTCCCCTCGGGCGGCTGATCCATCTTGGTTGTGGTAGTGGTTTCGTGAGGCCCTTGATCCCGCTCCGCCACACCCGGCAACTGCAGCTGCTTTTGGTCCAACGCCTCCCTAATCACGTACCACGGCTGCCTGGCAGAGGTAGGGAGTGGCTGCAAGGTAGAGCAACAGGGCTCTTGAGGGCTGGAGCCACCATTACCAAAGGGATGGTTAAGTACCTTTTTGAGATCTTGAACGCTTTGTCGGCCTCTTCACCATTCAAAGGGGCCCTTTATGCTTAGGTCGTTGTCATGCACTCCGCTTTGCCATGGATTTGGATGGATTCTTCACCTTCAAGCTTCGCCTTATCTTATTTAGATGGCCTTCAGCCATATTATTGTAATAAGTTCTGCTTTTGAGACATTCATGTAAAAAGTCTGTGATTGAACTTTGTAAATCCTCGAGTACTATGTGTGTCGCTAATACCGATCCGTGTATGACACTTAAGAACATAGACTTGACTGGTCTCGAGGTTGGGTCGCTACAAGATGGTATGAGAGCACGCACGACCGTAGGGATTAATTACCAGGATAAGCCACAAGATACTTTTCCCAGACTCATTTCTCGACTTTTCCATTTTCTACTCTATAGATGGCGGACCCAAGGAACAATTTCACTCAACCAGATGAGGACACCCCTTTTGGACGACACTTGAAGGAAGTCGCTAGGTACCTGAGCATCGGAATACCAAGTTTCACCAGGACTTACACCGCCACTTTACCCGAAGAGGAGCGCTGGATGATTCGAGTTCATGCTCCAGGAAGGATGTATGCACCAGTTACTAAGCCCTTAGAGTTTTCCTTTGATGCACCCACCTGGATCCTAGGAAAGAGCATGGCCGACCACACCGCCATCGGACGCATCGCCGAAGTATACAACAAGGATCTTAAGGACACCATCTACCAGATATGTGGACACCAAGATGAGCAATGGGAGATGATTAGCACCAGGAAGGATAAATCCATTGCAGATTACATCCAGAGTTAAATCAAGCATTCTGCGTCATGAGAACCGGGGACAAAGCGCCAAAGATGGTGGACATGAAGAAGGTGATGACCATGAACATGGAGCTAGAAGAGGAACTCAAGTATACACACGATGGATATGAAGAAGAAATTGCAGTACTACTTGAGAAGAATGAAGACCTGAAGAAGAAGCTAGGAATATTCATGGAGATCCCGACTTGAGGAGGACAACCATCCCAAGACAACATCATAATCGGCGACACCACTCGGACCTCGATAGTGATGATGATTATGAAGACGGTTGGAGCAGATATCATGGAGTCTTCCAAAGATCAAAATTTCTATTCACCATCATATTATGTAGTATTCCCCCATGTATATAGTAATAGTCCCAGTATTTTGTAACGGTAGTTTAGATCAATTGTATGATCTTGTTTGAACCGAGTGGTGCGTGAAATAATGTGTTTGTCTCATGTGCATAATTGTAGTGATCTCTTTAGACCTCACTCTATTCTATTCTCACCCCTCTAAACCTATCGATGCCTCCGAGACGGACTCCTCGGATCTGTCTTCACACCGAGCTCACTCGGCTTGATCCAACAGCGTATGCCTTGATGCGTTGCTAGTCCGTAACCAAGGCAACAAAAAAACCCACCACCACCACCTCCAGCTTGACAAATTAGCCTGCCGAGGTTGAACTGCCGTGTTCTCTAGTAGCACCGAGCCGATTGTTGCCGATGACCTGCTCCACAAGATTGGAAGGGAGCCGACCACCACAAGTTGCATAGATGTGAGAAGGTGCGCTTTGCCGCACATCAATTGATGGACCAGCAGCCTTATGGTGGGAGAACTACACCGCCACTTTCCCCATGGTAATGTTACTTGGGATCAATTTCAGCAAGCATTCTACAAGACACATGTCTCAATTCCGATCTATGAGTATGGAGAAGCGTGAGTTTCAGAATTTACGCCAGGAAATCGCATCGGTGGCATAGTATGTGGACGAGTTTAGTAAGTTAGCTCATTACGCCCCAAACCGATGTGGCTGCAGATGTCGCAAAGGTGAGAAGTTTATGGAAGGTTGAATCATGAGCTATATGCAGCTTGATGGTTGCAACATTCACTCACTACCAGAGTTGGTAGACATGGCTCTTATGATGAAGGCAAGCAACAGCAGATAGAGAGCCGCAAAAAGGAAGTATGTACAGGGAAGTACAACTCGAGTTCGAAGCAGGTTTCTGCTTACCCCAAACTGGAGGACATACCCATCATAACCATGGAGGCCATACTCACAATGGAGGAAGTTCACATAACCACAGAGGCCCTAATAATGGGAATGGAATGGAGGAAACAACAATCGAATCGCTCCAACCCAAAGAACACCCGCTAAGAAGGATCTAAGTCAGTCACCCGTTACAAGTGTGGAAGACCGACACTATGCCAATGATTGTTCTGAGTTGAAGAATGGTAACGGAAATGGATGTTCTGGGAAGAAGCCCAACCCTTTCACCAGAGGACAGGTTAACGTAGATGAACTTGAAGAACATCCGGATGGAGTTATCGCAAGTTTTGATTAAGTCATTTACTCGGTATTGTTCTTTTGACATCAAGGGCGACGGATTCGACATATCGAGGGATTTGTGGATAAGTTTGTTGCCAACCATAGCCCTTAAGACAAGCTCACCAGTAGCAGAGTATATGGCAAGAAGAGGATGTTTTCGTGATGCCATTGACCATAGGTAGGCATGTTTTCCCTCGCACTCCAATAATTTTGGAGTCACAAGGATTGGATGTGATACTAGGCATGGATTGGGTATCGATGTATGGAGGAAATATTGATTGTGCTAGTAAGTCAATTCTCCTCACCCCAGAGGGTAAAAGGATCAAGTATGTGTCTCGGCATGCTCCAAGGAGGACTCTGGTAAATTCACTCGTGGAGTCATTCGGGAAGAAGTGTTGTTGTGAAGGATTACCCCGATGTGTTCCAGAGGACTTACCTGCATGCCACCAGATCGAGATATAGAATTTTGATAGAGCTGCTGCGTGCACCGCCCAATATCAAAGTGACTGCATCGATGCCCACAAATGATCCGGAGGAAATTAAGAAGCAAATTAAGGAGTTATTGAGAAAGGTTATATTCAACCAAGTTCATCACCGCTGGAGCAAAAGTGATCTTAGTTGAGAAGAAGGATGGATCTTTGAGAATGGTTGTCGATTATCATGCATTTAATTAGGGACGATCAAGCATAAATACCCACCACCGTAACGCCTCGAATTCGATGCACTGTGTCTTCCAGTTATTCGCCATTGCTATGTCATGTGCTTATGCGGTTGCATTGTGCCATGTCATCATGTGCATTGCATTGCATACGTGTTCGCCCCATGCATCTCAGCATTTTCCCTGTTGTCCGCTTTGCAATCCGACACTCCTATGTCCTCCTGGCCCCCTTTGTCTTTTGTTGTGAACGGGCGTTAAACATTTCTAATGGACGGAGATTTGCCAAGTGGCCTTGGTACACCACCGTAGACCGCCAAGTTTCGTGCCATTTGAGTCCGTTGATACTCCAACGTTAACCGTAACCCTCGAACCCCTCTCTTTGCAGCCCAACACCCTCCACCACAGCCCTTGAGCCCATCCAAACCCTTCCATTCTTCTCGCCGCTCGATCGCGACTGTAGGGCCGAAACCGCCCCTCATTTGGACACTCCTATCTACCTCTACTTATAATAAGCCCCCACCCCCGAGATTTCGCAGCCTAACCCTAGCCCCTTCTTCTCACAAGAGTCGGAACGTCGGATCGGATTCGGACACGCCCGCTTCGCCACCAGCACTCTGCTGGGCCGCCACGTCATCGCCACCTTTGCTCCGCTTTCCATTGCGCGCCGCCATCAAGGCCTCCTGCCAAACACTGCCGTCAAGGCTGCCTCGGGCTGCCGCTCTGCCGTCTGTGTTTCGCTCTCCGCTGGATCCGGCGAGATCCGGCCGAGGAGAGCTCTCAAGCGCCGGATCGGTGCCTCGGCCGCGCCGACTCACGGAGTCCCTTCACCCGGATCCACCTCGCCTGACTGGCCTCCGCCCACCTCGCCTGATCAACGCCGGCCTAACTTTTCAAGGAGGGGAGATTTTGCTAAGTCCCAAAATTCTATCATCATGTGCCCCTATTCATCATGCCATACCTCCGTGTGAGCTGCTCCTTTTGTGGGTGTAATATGAAAAAATGTTCTCATGAGATGCTCTTAATTTCGCTCCATTGGTCCATGCTTGTTTGAGTTCATCTTGATGCCCTAATCATCGCTGCAAGAGTGCTCGTGATGTTGTCTGTTGTAGTTTAATGTAATCTTGTGTTTTGTCATTTTGTATCTTTTTTGTATAAATTTCTTTTGAGCATTATGTCTAGATGTTTTATGAGCTACAACATGCAATCTTCGATGTGGTGCAATCCACTCTTCATGATATGCCATGTGTTGCTTGTTACAAGCTTTCCAAGTAGCCTGTGATGTTAAGAGATTTCGTGACTTAGTCTTTTCTCGCTAAGTCTGTGAATCGATATATTGTGATGCCATGTAAACTCTGCTTTTACAAGTCATTATATGCATAACTGGAGATGTTGACTAAGGGTGTTTTGTTACACATGTTATGCTATATCCACTCATGCCATCGCTTGCATTTATGGAGTGCTCTAGCATGTCTTAATCTTGCTCTACTTTTGCTATAGTATGTTCCCCGGCAGATTGTTTACATGTTAATCAATTTTGCCATAATTGTTGTTAGTGATCCAAGCATACTATGAACTTGTTTTGCCATGGTTAGCTTCATGAACATGTCATCTTGTCTGTAGGTATGCTTGTCTTGTCATGCAATGCTTTGGGATGAGTGATTCGAGCTCGCATAGGTGCCTTCATGATTCTGTTTATGCCATGCTCAGTTTTTCTGCTGTCTGAATCTGTTGATAAACTTGCTATGTTTACATGGGTGCCATCATATCTTATGTGCCTTTTTGGCTCATGAACAGTAAGTTACTTTTGTTCTATGCAATTAGTACGTTCATGCCGTGCCTTTGGTTGCCATGATAAGTTCTCGTAGAATGTTGTTTGATAGCTCTAAACATTGCAACCTGATGTTGTTTCTGCCATGTCCAGTGATTTCTGCCAATTCTGTGAAACTGTTATTATTTGCAATCTTGCCATGTCCTTTTGAGCAAGTTCTAGTGATTTCTGGAGTTATCTTAGTGTTCATGTTTTGTCATGCTTTACCCGCATATCGTGGTACATGCCTTTTTTTCATGTTAAGGTGTTGTAGCATATTGTTTTGATGCTTGCTAGTTGCCTAGTTGTCTGCTTTTGGACAGTTTGTCCTTTAAACTTGTTTCATGTGTATGTGTTGAACCGCTGTCTGCTTTGAGTGTGCTCTACATGAAACTTGCTTAGTTTTGCATGTAGTTTCATGTTACCTTGTTGCATCCATGTTTTGAGTGTGTTTGCTTGATGTTTGAATGCATTTTGCATCAATGCCATGTTTAACTTGTTTTGCTCATATCTTCTAGGTCAGAGCTCCAAATTAAATGAATTTTATATGTAACTTGACTAGAATTTCGTGTAGATCTTTTTGGTGCGCCTTAACTTGTCGACAATTTTGGAATTTGCATACTGGGACTTACCGAATTGTTATATGTTGCTTTCCGCCTCATTTAAACTTGTTTTGATGTGTAGCCTCATGTAGCCTTGTCATGCATCATACTTGGTTGAGCATCGTGCCTTGTTCATGTGTGGTGTGTTTATCATGTTGTGTGCTTCTTCGTGATAGTTCCTGCTTCGCTGCGGTCGTGAGGATTCGCTCGCTCACGCTGGTCTGCCTTCGTGGCTTCATCTTCTTCATGGACTTGTTCTTCTTCCTAGCGGATTTCGTGCAAGATGACTGGCACCTTGGATCTCATTACTATCATTGCTATGCTAGTTGGCCTCGATGCTATCGCTATGCCGTGGTTACCTACCACTTGCTTATCAAGCTCCCAAATTTCCATGAACCTCTAACCTTTGTCACCGCCCCTAGCAAACCGTTGTTTGGCTATGTACCGCTTGCCAAACCCTCTTATAGTGTGTTGCTAGTTGCGTGAAGATAAAGATTGCTCCATGTTGGTTTATGTTTATGTTGGGATATCACAATATCTCTTATATTATTAATGCATCTATATACTTGGTAAAGGTGGAAGGCTCGCTTTATGCCTGGGTGTTCTATTTCACTTTGCCGCCTCTAGTTTCGGCCATATCGGTATTATGTTCCCGGATTTTGCGCCCCTAACGCTTGTTGGTGTGGGAACCCCTTAACAGTTCGCTTTGAATAAAACTCCTCCAAGCAAGGCCCAACATTGGTTTTACCATTTGCCAACAACCTATTACCTTTCCCTTGGGAGTAATTAACCCGAGGGTCATCTTTTATTTTAGCCTCTGCCAATGCTTTCTAAGTGTTGGTCCGAACTAGAGCACTGCGGCGGGACCGCTCCTTGGCAACTTGGGTTACGTTGGTACCTGTGACGCTTAGCTCATCCGGTCGTGGCTCGAGGCGTAGATACGCACGGCTACTATCGTGGTGTGCCGACGCCGTGAGGTCTTGCTCGTTTTGTTTTACCATTGTCAAAATGTCTTGTAACCGGGATTCCGAGACCGACGGGTCTTCCTGTGAGAAGGAATATCCTTCGTTGATCGTGAGAGCTTATCATGGGCTAAGTTGGGACACCCTCGCAGGGTTTGAACTTTCGAAAGCCGTGCTCGCGTTAGTGTGGCAGATGTGAATTTGTTAATATCCGTTGTAGTAAACTTGAAGTAAACTCTTCTAAAATACACCAACCGCGGTATGTAACTCGTGACCGCTCTTTTCGCATTGTTTGAGAGGAGAACACGGTTTTTGGGTTATGTTTGACGTAAGTAGGAGTTCAGGATCACTTCTTGATCATTACTAGTTGGCGACCGCTTGCTTAGCTCCTCTTCTCACTCTTGTTTCGTAAGTTAGCCACCACACATGCTTAGTCGCCAGCCGCAACCTCACCACTTTACCCCTTCCTTACCCATTAAGTTTTGCTAGTCTTGATACCCATGGCTCATTTATCCAAATCTAGTGAAACTAACGCCAAAATCTTCGCCTTGTTCCCTTTGTTCGGATAATCATCTTGAACATGGTTTTGACAATTTAAAATTTGGTTTCAAGCGGATTTGTTCTCAAACTTCTTTTGATCGTAGTTTGAGTTTAGTAGCTCAATTCGATTGATTCTTTTTCAAATAGAAGCTCTTCTTTTGAACTTTCTGTTCAGATCATTTCATTTAGATTTACCCTTGCATATTATGCTTGAGTGCTTATGTATGCTATTGTTTGTTCACGATAGAGTTTCGGAGTGCGAGGCTTGCTACTATGAATCTCTAGGGTTTTTCGATCATCGACAAGGCAAGTAACACTTTGATCATATCCCTTTAATACCGGTTTTTTATGCATTGGTTTCAACCCTCAAGCATTGCATGAGTAGGATTTGATAACATGTGAGTATTGGGAAGTAGTTGATGAGGTAGAACCTATTGTCTTATATCGGACCACGGGAGTTACTACGTTATGCTTATACTACTATGCTATGCTCGTAGACATGGTTTGGTCGAGTGATTCATGAAAGATGTGAGAGTTATTGTTAATTAAGAGATAAATTAAGGTGGCTACTTTAATACACATCTGGGTGGATTGTTTGTGGGCACACGGGAATCGATGTTGTCCAAGGAGATCTGAGGCATCCGTGTGATCATCCTATGGTTCGCTACCCACGCTCAAAGGGATCATAAGATTATTCATGCTAGAAACTTCCATGTGCAGCCACTAGCCATTATGGGCTCTGGCATAGTTGATTAAGTTGTGGGAATCCTTTCCATGATGGGCTAGCAGATGCAGGGATTGTAGGTGTACCGGCCTATCTATCGATTAAGGGACCTCTTGAAAAGGCGTGTGTCGGTCATCCGTTTCTCAAACATCATGTAGTCGAGAAATTCAATGGAGGACATCGAGTCTTGTGGGGAAAAGTGCACAAACCTCTACAGAGTGTACAAACTAATCATGATTAGCCATGTCCCCGATTATGGACATCGACTATCTGGTACTTGAATTATTGATTTTGATCACATCACTTTACTTAATTAATTTGTTGGGTTGATAATTATTATTTTGGGATTGAGATGGGGTTACCATTCTCAATATTATCAACACACTTTGTAGTTAAAATAAACTATATTCCTTTGTTGTAGGGAAAAACTAGCTTTATGCAAATGATAACCATAGAGCCTCCACCAGCCATATATGCATGTAGTGATAGTTGTTATCTGTCATTACTCTATAGTGTTATTTTTCCAGCATATTCCATGTGCTGACCACACAGCTTCAACGTATTATGTTGCGAGTTTTCGACGAAGAGTAAGGTGCACTAGGTCGTTGTCTTGCCCTCAATTTTGGGGTGCAGTTGGATGGACTCTTGTACCTTCGAAGCTTCCGCTGTTATCTTATTTAGATGGCCTTCAGCCATATTATTGTAATAAGTTCTCTTTTGAGACATTCAATGTAATAAGTGTGTGAATGAACTTTGTTATAAATCCTCGAGTACTATGTGTGTCAGCAATACCGATCCAGGGATGACACTTAAGCACGGGGACTTGACCGTCTGAGGTCGGGTCGCTACATTGCTTCCATAGGAAAGCCAATACTATTAAAAGGGGACGAGGTGTTGCTTAATGGTCTACTTGCTCAAAGTGCTTAGTGATATTGCTCCAAAACCATCAACCACTTTCTCATTTCCACATTTGTCCAAAACTCAAAGTCAAACTCGCCCCATCGATTTGATCTATCCGGCGCCACGGAGTTCATTTGACCTAGCCACTGCCAGAAACCCTAGACAATTCGGTCAAACTGATAAAGATCTCGATCTCACTGAGATGGCCTTGCAAATTCTCTGTTGCTTGTTGTAGTTATTTCGGTCTCACCGAAGTGTGCAATCGGTCCCACCGAGTTTGCTTGACCAACTCTCTGTTTGCTCTTTCTGAAATCGGTCTCACCGAGATGAGGTTTTTCCCTAGCCCTAGCACATCGGTCCCACCAAGTTGTTCCAGTCGGGCCCACCGAGATTCCTAATGTTCACATTTTGAACTAAATCGTCTCACCGATTTCCTCTATTCGGTCTGACCGACTTGAGGAAAACGTGTGTAACGATTGGATTTTGTGTCGAGGCTATATATACCCCTCCACCCCCTTCTCCATGTGTGAGAGAGCCATCAGAATGTGCCTACACTTCCACTACCCATTTTTGAGAGAGAACTACCTACTCATGTGTTGAGACCAAGACATTCCAATCCAACCACAAGAATCTTGATCTCTAGCCTTCCCAAGTTGCTTTCCACTCAAATCATCTTTCCACCATAGCAAAATCTGTGAGAGAGTTGAGTGTTGGGGAGACTATCATTTGAAGCGCAAGAGCAAGGAGTTCATCATCAACACACCATCTATTACCTTTTGGAGAGTGGTGTCTCCTAGATTGGTTAGGTGTTGCTTGGGAGCCTTCGACAAGATTGTGGGGTTGAACCAAGAAGTTTGTTTGGGCAAGGAGAGTGCCTACTTCGTGAAGATCTACCCGAGTGAGGCAAGTCCTTCGTGGGCGATGTCCATGGTGGGATAGACAAGGTTGTTTCTTCGTGGACCCTTCTTGGGTGGAGCCGTCGTGGACTCGTGCAAGCGTTACCTTCGTGTCTTGAAGTCTCGATCAACGTGGATGTACAATAGCACCACCTGTCGGAACCATGCCAAAATATCCGTGTCTACATTGGCTTTGCCTTCTCCAAGCCCTTCTCTTTACCTTCATATTCAATGTTTTACTTTCCTGCTACACTACTAGAATTTCATGTGTAGGTTGATTGCTTGACTTGTACTAGTTGCTAAAATCTGCCAACACATAAAATTGGGAAAAGGCTAGATTTTTATTTGGTCAAGTAGTCTAATCACCCCCCTCTAGACCTACTCTCGATCCTACAAGTGGTATCAGAGCTTTGGTCTCCATTTTCCTTGATTTCCATAGCTTTGGTGATCATAGCCTTGGTTTCACAACCTAGGAGAGTATGGCGTCTAGCGAGGGAAATTACCACCATAGAGGTCCTTACTTTGATGGTACTAATTTTGCTAGTTGGAAGCATAAGATGAAAATGCATATTCCTCGTCATAACCCGCCGTTTGGGCTATTGTGCATATTGGCTTGCAAGATGAATACTTCAATGATGGAAGAGAAGTGGATCATGAAGTGTCCGGAAGAATTGAAGAGGTTGCAATACAATGCTCAAGCTTGCGATATTCTCTTCAACGGATTGTTTCGAAGAATTCAACCAAATCAGGCCTTGAGAACGCAAAGGAAATTTGCGATGCTTTTGGTTGATATGCACGAAGGTACCGAGTCCATTAAGGAATCCAATTTGGATGTGCTTCAAATTCAACTTGAGGAATCCAATTTGGATGTGCTT
>JAHIAM010005925.1:0-53853 GCA_021605205.1 Aegilops longissima
TGAGCTATCTATTCATAATTGATATCTCACAGCCTTAGGGTTTTCTGTGAACTTTGAATTCCTAATGCTCCATATTCAGGTCTTTCTCGATACACCTTGATCTAGAATTCTTGAGCTAAAATTCTCCTAGTCTTGGGTTTTCAGGTTGCAGATTTCCATTTACGATAAAATCTCTTCATTCCAAATGGTCTTAGTGCTCCGATATCTTGTCTCCTTGGAGTGGTCTCATCGATCAAATCTTCAAGTGGTAAAAGGAAAAAGGGTATGGTCTCACTAAAAGGGAATATTTGAATAAGCTCGAAAGAGAAGAGAGGTAAAATCTTTTGAAAATAGTAGTAGAAAAATCTTTCCTATGGGCTTGTCGATTTCTGAATTCAATCCTCGATCAACATGTGCTCTGATACCATCTTGTAGCGATACGGCGAATGGATCAAGTCTCTGTGCTTAGTGTCATCCACAGATGGTATCTTTGACACACGATTACTCGAAGGATTTATAACGGTAAATCACATGCATAAAATGCGTAAATACTATTACCTCAATCCAAATATAGGAAGCAAGGTTGGAGTTCCCATCAACACCAATGGCAAAGTTCGAGTATAGAAATGTAACCCTAACGTATCACTTACTAAATAGTACGAAAATGCGCAACATGAAGCGTTGCGGCAACAATTGACACATGGAATATCTTTGGCAAAGTAACACATGAGAATAATGAAGAATAAGCCTATACAACATGCATATATATGGCTGGTGGAAGCTCTATGGTTTTGCAAAAAGCCAATTTTCCCTACATCAGGAATAAATTTTACTTTAACTATCATGGTGGTTGAAACATCATTGAAGGTATAACCCCAACTCAATCCCAATTAAAGTGATTAACAACTAGCAATATTAATTTAGAGTGATGAGAGATACACATGAATACTCAAGTACTAGATACTCAAATTGTCCATAACAGAGGACCACGGCTAACCATGATTAGATTGTACACTCTGCGAGGTTTTACTTTTCCCCACAAGACCGATCGCCTCCGTTGGTTCTGCTTCTTTGCGTTGTTTGAGAGCGGATGGCGAGACCGATCTTCCGAAACATTAACTCTCTACTCGAATAGATCATACCAAACCTACAAAACCCTGCTGCTTGATCTACCTCTTGAGCTTCCATAACCTCAACTATGCTAGAGCCCTAATAGCTTGTGGCTGCACCTGAAGTTTCTAGCATGAATAATCTGATTCTCTTTGAGCACAGGTGGCGGTCCATGGAAGATCACCAGGGTGCCCGGTTCAAAAAAAACCCGAGACAACCTTTGGGTTCCCAGGTGCCTCAATCACCGGATGTGTATTTAAGTTGCCACCTTAAAGTAAACCATTAATTAACAATCTCACATACATGGTATCTCTCAAACCCAAACCGTCTCTGAGCATAGCATGGCAATATGCAAGCATAGAAGTAACTCCCAGGGTTTGATAGTAACAGACAATAGGTTCCTACCTCATCATCTACTTCCCAACCCCAAATTAATGCCATCCTAATCATGCAATGTTGGAGGTTGAGCTAATGCATAAAAAGCTGGGTATGAAAAGATATGATCAAGTGTTACTTGCACAAAGTTGATGAAGATGATTAGCACTCAAAACTCTTGATAGCCTACTCGTCACCTCGGTCGATCTATTGTAATCAAGCAATAGTAACCACACATAAGCAATCACTCAAAAGATCGGAAAGAAGCGACAAAGCGATTTAGGCTTATCAAAACCAAACAAATAACTCTTGCAACATAAAACAATTTCTAACAGTACCAAAATTATGGATTTGGCCTTATCAGAAAGTTTAGGTCAAAGCTTGATTTACAAAAGAATCAACTAAATGATTTATAAACTCAAGTTATGATCAAACGAGTTTCAAACAAATCAGTTTGAATTCAATTTTAAAACTTTCAAAAACATGTTTGGGTTGGATTCTTTGAGGAAGATCATAACGAAGAAGTAGGCGTTGGTTTTATTGGATTTGGACTACTTGGTAAAAAGTTCTGAGTTTTGAAAATTAGGGACTAAGCTGTGAAGAAACTAATTACGTGTCACAGCGAAAACTAAAATAAAAAGAAAAAATCTAAATAGCGAGCGGTCGTTCTTTGAGCAACTCAGCAGTGAAAATCGTTCGCTACGAATACTAAGGGTGAAACGTCCACTAATTAATCTAACTAAAAAAAAAAAAAAACGATTTAAAGAAAAACCGGAGGAAAAAGAAAAAATAAACGGAATGGGGAGGTATTATACCGGTTGAGGCGTCGTCGAGAAAAAAAACTAGGCGGCCCAGTGGTTTGTCGGCGGCGAGGAAGGCTGGCCAGGTCAGACGTCGGAGGCAGCTCAGTAGCCCTCAGCTCAGCGAGTGGGCCAGGGAATCGTCGCCAGATGGGTGGTGGCGATAGTGAAAAAAGTGGCAGTAGCAGTGGGAGGCGGCGTGGTGGAGGCGTGGCGGCGGTGGCTGGATCTCACCGGGCCAGCTTCAGCAGCAGAGGTCGTGGCCTGAAGTGCGAGAGGAGAGCAGGGGTCGGGCCTCGGGTTTTATGGAGGAGGGCAGCGGCTTGGAGAAAGAAGGAGGCGGGGCGGAAGTCGAGTCGGACATGGCGGCGGCAACCGCGTCTTGAGTTGGACTCGGCTGGCTTGGGAAGAAAAGCTAACATGTAGGGTCCGCTGTCGGCGGTGGCGAACGGCGTCCATGTGACCAGTAAGGCGAAAGGCGTAACAGTTGGGAGGAAGCGAGGGAGCATTTGAGCTTGGTGGACCTAGCCATTAATTTGAGCTGACCCGGTCGGCGAGGGATTTAATAAACATTTTTTGAGAGAACTAAAATAATAAAAACAAAAGAAATAAAAATACTATATAGACATATAATATATCAAAATTTTCAGAAAAATATTTTCTACAAGCGTGAACATTTTCTAATGTCAAATAAAATCCACAAATTCAAATAAAGCAAAAAGTCTTTGCTTTGGTCTAATAAAATCAACAAAATCATTTTAAAATACCAACTTCAAATTAATTTCTCTCAATTTTTACGATGTAGGAATCATGTTACCTATTTTCCATATATTTTATTTTTGAGAAAATAATTTAAATAAAACTCAAATAATCCCAAATTGAAAATAAATTCAAAGAACTTTGAATTTAATCCTTTGAAACTCCCAACTCATATTTCATATAATTTGAAGAAGTCATTTTATCTTCGCTCGTGAAAATCATTGAGTTATAAAGTATCAATGTTGAAATATTTTCAAATGAAATTGAATATTTTCAACACCTTGTCATTTAAATAAATGGAAGAAGTCATGTCATCTTCTCTCTAGGGTTTGTGATGAAAAGAATTTGAATTCGGACATCATAAAAGCAAAATGAAAGGTTTGGGAAAGTCCTTTTATTCCCTCTCATTTAACTTTCAAAAGTTTGAACTCACTCACTTTGGTCAATCAATCAAACCATCAATCAAATCTATCTATTTGTTTATAACATTCCAAAATTTAGAATTTTGGGATGTTATCTTCCTCTAGTGGTGTTATGTGAGCGTTGAATACATGACACTTCACCATTATTGGGCCTAGAGGAAGGCATTGAAATAATAAGTAGATGATGGGTTGCTAGGTGTGACTTAAACCCTAGTTTGTCGTTGTTTACGTAAAAGGGCTGATTTGGTTCCATATGTTTAATGTTGTGGTTAGGTTTACCTTAATACTTCTTTTGTAGTTGTGGTGCTTGCAATGAGGTTAATCATAAGTGGGATACTTGTCCAAAAGAAGGGAATACCCAAGCACGGTCCACCCATATCAAATTATCAAAGTACGAAACCTTGAATCATATAGGCGTGATGAAAGCAACAGCGATAATTCCCATGTGTCCTCAGGAGACTCTTTTCTCATTATAAGAAATTGTCGAGCTTGTCCTTTGCTACAAAAGGACGGGCCACCTTGCTGCACTTTATTTACTTGTTACTCGTTACTATTTATTTTACCACAAAACTCTGTTACCTACAATTTGGTGCTTAGAGAAAACCTTGAAAACCGCTTATCATTTCATCTGCTCCTCGTTGGGTTCGACACTCCTACTTATCGAAAGGACTATGATAGATCCCACTTGTGGGTCATCAGACTCTTTTAAAAGCCGTTCTTGCGTGATGTAGCGCTTTTGGTGAGTGGAACTTGGTAAACATTTATATAGTGTGCTGAAATTTTCTGTTACTTGTCACTATGAAACTAATCCTTTGAGGAAACTTGTTGGGGTGTCTTCACCCCGACCAACAAAGAGTTGCTCCTCAACCTCTGAACTTTTGAAAATATTTACTTTGAGATTCCTTGGGTATATGAGAAACTGCTAGCTAATCCATTTGCAGGAGATGGAACATTGCATCCCGATTTACACCTTATCTTTGTGGATGAAGTTTGTGGATTATTGGCTTGCGATTATTCCCGATGATGTTGTCAAAGGAAGGTCTTCCTTTATCTTTTAAGGGAGATGCATTGACATAGTATAGGCTATGTGATGATCGAGATCTTGGAATTATAAGCGATTGAAGTTAGAATTTCACAGTTCTATCCTATGCATCTTGTTTATCGTCGTAATTGTATATAATTTCTGGCCTCATGAAGGTGAAAGCATCGCTCAAGCTTGGGGAGGCTTAAGTCGATATTATATTCATTCCCCAATCATGAGCTCTCGGAGAAATGATTATTCAAAAATATTATGCTGTCTTTCTCTCAATGATGCAACATGCCGATACTTCCATGCTGGTTCTTATATGGAAAGAATTCGCGAACTCACGAAGATTGGGTTCCAACGCGATGTTAAGGAGAATTATGACACCTAAGTTCGATTGTGTTAAATCTTTTATGGATACTGGATGCTTTTAGCGGATTTAGCGCTAAGTATGGACTTGACTACGAGATAGTAACTTCTTTACGTGATCTTTTGCTACTCACGTTGATCTCCCTAAAGAAGTGGTTTAAATATAATCCTCGTTGAAGTAAAGTAGTTGCACCTATTACAGTTAAGAAGAAAGATTGTCTCTTTGTCGATTGTACTAGGTAGGGGTACCTAGTATCGAACTTCGTGCCTGGTTATTAACACCAGCAAGAGCTTCCTAGTGACCGCCAAGGTCCTCCTGTCGATTATACTAGTAGGGTACCCTAGTATCCCGAACTTCGTGCACAGGCGGTTATGCGCACCAGCGAAGGCTTCCCTAGTGCCAAGGTCCTTCATGGTTCTTTGGAGCCATTCAAGAACAAAATATTTAAGCCAAGGAGACAAAGGCCCGGCAAGAGGCTTGCGGAAAATACTCAAAATGCGTAAAGACAAGACCGGACAAGAGGAGCTTGGGAAGGCTCGATGGCGACAAGCTTCGGGCGCGACAAAAATTCAGCATGACAAAGGCGCTTGCCGTGAGACTTCTCCTCATCTCGCTCGGCTCATCCTGGCGTGTAGCCATGGGGCCATTCGGTAGCGTGTGTCCAAGAGGCCGTCACGTGCGGGGAGAGCAGCGATGGCGGCAACAAAGAATGCCATCGTGGCGAGCGGTGGCGCTCCACGATCCCTGTTGCAATGTTTAAGCGACATGGGCCGGGCATTTAATGCTTTGTCCCTTGCCGTGAGAGTTAGGTAGAATACAACTGTACAAAGTAGTTTTAAGCACAAGTCTTTTTCCTTTTGCCCTCATCTAATGCATACCTTGGTGACCCCTTGAAACATATAAAAGGAGGCCCAGTCTGCGTAGAAAAACTCGATTAGGTTCGACTCATTGAAACCGGAGACAATCACGCTAGGTTTTGTAGCTCTCATTGCTCCCTAGCAAGAACACAACATAATCGACACAGCGTGGGGTATTATCTCTCCAGGCTCCCAAAATTGGAGTAAACTGCCGTATGTTAGCCGCCTCGATCCTCTTTGTGCAACCTCCGCCCCACCGAACAAAAGGGACTCGGTCCGCCGGTCCCAGGTGTTAGTGAGTTCTGACCACTTCCCGACATCTTTGGCGCGCCGGAGTAAGTGCGTCGGTATGTGAACCTGATCCGGCGTTCACCAGCGGCGTCTTCATCATCTTCATCAACATGCCACGAAGAAGGCTTGGCGGACATGGTGTCGCGTCGAACCCACCACCACTTGGAACAAGCGAGTGGTGGGGTGGCGCCAGCGGAAGGCGAAGCGCCGACGAGGCCGACGGCTGCCAAGTCAAGGACAAGGCTGCGCGGACCTCGGCGTCGGGACGGACACCGCATCCCTCTCGGGGCGCGACACCGGCGGCGTCATGGTACTCCGAGTGCCATCGCGCATTGAATAAAGATCAACCTGGTGGATCCGGGAACGTTCAAGGCCAACCACGGCGCATCAGCGGGCTGGTGCGGAGTGGGGGCGTTCGCTGGGCGAGATCTGCTCCTTCTAACATATTTAGAAGTCGGTATCCGCTCCTCGCCTCGTTGCCATTACGCCCACCCAGCGAAGCTGCAGCGAGGCTCGAGCTGCTCTAGACTACCCTCAACGGCCGACAAGGTTGGCGAATGGAGGCCACCATTGAAGTCTCGCGGCTTTGCAATGGCGACACCCGGCAACCCGGTCGTCGCGGCATGGCGGGCGACAAAGCCTGAGCGGTGGCGGCGAAACCTGTGAGTGCAACCACCACACTCTCCATCCGAAAAGCCAAGATCGCCCGACTCGCGGATCCACCTCGACAGCTGACTCCTTTGCGTCGTCGGATCCGCCAGGCTCGTCGCGACCAGCGCCAAGTTCTCAAGAGCAGCAACAAGAAGATGCTCGAGCGCGCGCCGGCGCCGAAAAACGCAGCGTCAATCCGACCGCGCAGGCCCTGCAGCCGACATGCATGCGCCGAAGAGGTACCAGGTGACTTGCCGTCTGTGATAGGTTGCCCTGCGTTCACCGCGAGCTGCGGCAAGTCGATGGCCCGACAAGAAAAATTTCAAGCGGAATGTGCGAGGAAGAAATGCGATGGCGAAGCGCATCCGTCGGGTTCCTCGGCATCTACACCATCGGTGCAAGCTGCGGGGGCGAGGCGACAAGATCCTCGCCAACTACTTCCCGTTGGTACTCAAGCCTAACGGTCGAATCTTGGCTCATGCACTTGCAGACGGCTCCATATCATCTTAGGCGAATCGTACTTGTCGGTTTATTGGCACCTTCATAAGTGACCACAAGCCTCGCCAGAAGCGACCTTCATCGCTTTCGTTCGGAAGGAAGGAGAGTCCACTATAGGTTCATCGATTCAGCCGTGTACTGGCATCCGGATGTCACCTGCCACCGATGATCAGCGCGTTTATCAAAACGTCGGAACCGCAAGATGAGGAAGAGATGGCGATGTGCAAAGACGTCGGTGTTTGTATGCCACAGCAAACCGAAGTGTCTGCAGCGTCTTGAGGAAGGAGAAGACTCGAGGATAGAATCACGAGAGCAGCGAGGAGTGCGGCGGTGAGAACCGCCCACAAAAGAAAGCGGTGGCGACAATATGAGAAAGAAGAAGGGCAAGGGCTGTGCTAGTTGTTGAGCAATCCAACAGGGAATGACCAAGCAAACCAAAAGGTTGGTAGCTCCGGCAAGGAGGTTGCCCTTGGTAATATTGCCGGTGGCGTTCGCCGACAAGTAGGGCAACTCCGACAAGCAATCTTGCAAGATCCACGCACAAGGCCATGACCTCCAGAGCTGAAAGTCGGGCAGCTTGTTGACTAGTCTGGCCAGTGCTGACAGGAGAAAACCCGGGGAAGGTCTGGAGAACTAGCAAGCGCCAGGCAGGGGAGGCGTCGCGGCAAGAGCCAAGCGGCGACAGAGACAGACCTCCCAGCGGCGCGACGGAGACGAGAGCGAAGGCGGCGATGAAGACATGGAAGGCAGCGGACGATAGGCAGGAGTTTGAAGAAGCCGAGTCCTCTGCGTTGTGGTGGTGCTTCTGCGCATACTTCACACGCCAACTCAAGCGGTGGATCACGGGAGATTAATGTGAGAACCATCGTGGAGTCACACAAACCTCTGAAATGGTCCACGCCTATCATCTTTGATATTGAGGGACCACCTGATGCAAATTGCGACCGGGGTGCTTACTCACCAATGTTAGTTCAAGGTCCAGATGAGGCGGCTTGAACTCTGATCTCCTCCGGTGCTCGGAAGCTTGGATCACGGCAATGAGCTGAAGAGGCGGCACATTCAAGGAATCAATCCGGGAAGGAGCAAGCCGAAGGGAAGATCACGTTGCGGTAACATTTGGCGGCTGAGCTAAACTTTAGGCGAAGAGGAGTCACGTTTGGCGTTGCTGATTTCCGTTGCCTTACAATGGGATACTTGGCCGTCGGCTTCGCCAAGTTCATGGCAGCCTCTCATTATGCATACAACACTCAAGATACCCGGCCCGATCGTGTCATTTACATCCTGGCGACAAAGAAGGATGCTCTTATCTGCGCGACAAGATTCACAAGGCGGCAGCTGCAACGGATGGCAAGTCACTTGCCGGCTGAAATCACTGGGAAAGAAAGACCAAGTCGGCAAGAGCTCTGATGCCCTCGGAAGCGCACCTCTTGAGATTAACTCGCTACCGTCGAGGGCGCACCATCGAGCTCCACCGGCAAGTGTAAAAGGCGATGGCAGCTCGAGACCAAGAAGGTGTGTCGGAAGGCCAACCTTGGTGGTACCTTCACCGTCGGTGCACGCTTGACCCTAAATAGGAAAGCGGCCTCGTTGCTCTCTGGAAGTGACGTCGATGTGTTGCATAACCAGCAACGTCGACATCGGTGTTCCCGGAAAGTAATTGAGCACCATCATTTGTCTGTCCTCATCTTATGACTGTCAGCGAGAAATCGAGAACTGACGTTAGGCGCCAGAGTTCATTGCGAAGAGATCAAGAAGTTAAACGGCAGGCCTTGTGGAAGGTACTCCATCTCATTGGCTGGCCAATCCTGTGGTTGTCACATAGAGCAAATGAAATGGAGGCTTTGCGTAAACTTCCGCAGATGTTAATAAACATCCCAAGGGCCCATTTCCTACCGCATCGGCCAGTTAGAGACTCCACGGTGGATGTGACTTGCTTTCATTTCTTGATGCATACTCAGGATATCAGATCTTCATGGCGAAGGATGAGAAGACGCATTCATCACCTTGTGGCACATCTTTGTTTCATCACGGATGCCCTTGGTTTGAAGAATGCTGGTTCAACATTTGCAGAGTAGTCCATCACGCTTGAGCCCACGGATGCCGCGAAATCTGGAAGCCTACATGGATGACATAGTGGTTGTTGGGAGCGTGGTAATTTCAAAAATTTTCTCGATCCGCAAGACCATCGTGATGGCATAGCAGAGAGGAAGAGTGTCCGTCCACGTACCCTCGTGAACCCAGCGAGCGTTATAACAAGCAGTTGATGATGTGATAAATGCGTCTTCACGATCAACCGATCAAGCACCGAGCGTCTGGCACCTCAGGAGTTCGCACGTTCAGCTCGATGGCGATCCGGACTCGATCCGGCAAAGTGCCGAGGATGAGTTCCGTCGGCCTGACGGCGTGGTAGCGATGTTGATGCTCCACGGACGCGGGCTTCGCCTAAGCTCATGACGATATGACTTCTCCGTGGCGAGGCTTAGCCTAAGCTCGACGATGACCAAGTGGAATATGGTGGAGGGGCACATACGGCTAAGGAGCGATCCGTAGATCAACTTGTGTGTTATGGTGCCCCCCACCCCTTTATATATAAAAGAACAAGGAGGAGGTGGCGGCCAAGGGCGCACCAAGGAGTCCTACTCCACGGAGTGGGACTCCTCCTTTCCTAGTAGGAGTAGGAGAGAAGGAAGGGAAGAGAGAAGAAGAGTGCGGCCCTCCCTAGTCAATTCGGACTAGGCCTTGAAAGTGGCCTTGCCTAGGCAGCCCTCTCTCTCTCCCGCAGGGCCTAATGAGCCCAATACTTCTCCCGGCGAATTCCCGTAACTCTCGGTACTCAATACCCGAATCATTTGGGCGAAAGATTAAATTAAGCACAAGTGTTAACTACGGAATGGGTTTAATCAGACAAATAATGATTGACCTTGTTAATAAATCAACCCTTTTCAGGTTAGAAACTAACCATCTTTGATTAACAACTAGTCAAATAAGGATAAGGACATCTTTGCTTATATTCACACATGTTTAGTTGGTTAAACAATTCAGATGAATAATAAACAACATGATTGGAAATAAATAATAACTTTATTTTGTTGGGGCATATTTCTTGTCCCCCTTGACTAGAGCAAAATTGTTCCTATCTGACCACTAATACAACTTATGTGTTAAACTTTCACATTCCCGAAACACAAAGGGTTTACTGAGTAATTCAGTTCCAATGCATGGATTAACAAAAGGTAAAGGTAGATCATGTTTTGCTTTGGAGGGGCTTAGTCAGAGATATACTTGGGAGCCGTAGTTTTCAAATATCAGTTAAATGTGGGGCACCTGCTAAGCTCCCCTTTCAATTGTTGATTGGCTTAGAGCAGGAATGAAAAAGCCGAGTCTCTTTCGAGGGCTCTTTATATAAAGAAAAAAACCTTAGTCCTCACTAAGGAGGACCTGCGTTCCTCCTAGATACTATTCTCCCGAAATTCCCGGTAACTGTCGAAAAATCATCTTTTGGAACCTTTGACTAAAATTTCTTCCTTTTTCATTTTATGTTGATTTGAGTCTTCTCAATTTCACCCTTTTGAACAACAAAACTTTTCTTTTTTCCGAAACTTAAAATCACAAAGGTTGACTTATTGAAAAACTTAAACTTTGTCATCCATAGACTTGATGCCAATATTTAAACTTCGGGTCTTTTTGAAAAACCCTTTTCAAATACTCCTTTATGTTTGAGAATAATTCTACATTATTTCAATAACAAATTCATTCCACATATCTTACAAATGTTGTAATGCTTCACTTTTTGTAAATAGGGCTTCTCCAAAATCGTAAAAATATCTTTATCCACACAAGCTTTACAACTGGAATCTTCACCATAGTGGTTTTGGAGTTCAATTTGTTCTCCTTTAGGATTGAAAAAACCTTCTTGTTGCATATATAAACCTTCTTTAATAAATCCATTAAAGAATGTAGTTTTGACATCCATTTGCCTTTCATAAAATTTGGGCAATTGCTAACATGATTAACAACTTAAAAGCTCTGTTTGAAAAATCTTTGTGTCAACACCTTGAATTGTGAAAACCTTTTGGAAATACTTTATGATAAAGAAATATATAATTTTTCCTCTTGGATATTTTTTCAGGCTTCACTGAACAAGTCAATAAATCCAACTTTGTTCCATAATACCATCTAGATTTCATGGTCAACCATTTCCCAATCTGGGTCATATCGTTCCCATGTTGTGGTTCACAGGTCAGTAACATGCTTCGAAAAGTTACCATCCACTCAGGCGGTTTTCTCTGGAAGACCTTGGGGTTTAGCAATTGTCAATTTCATATATCAATTAACTTTCACAATTGGTGTAAATCACTGGGAACTTTTCTGAGAACTTTTCCAATAAGGGAAAATTTACCTCTAAGTTTCTTTCCTTCATTCTTTAGAAAACTTTCTTCCTAGAAAGGATCCATCTAAACAAAACTTGCCTTTGGTTGGATAGAAGGTTACCCTTTTTACTTTGGGTATTTGAAGGCCCTTCTCATTTTTACTTTCGGGGAAAACTTTTCTAAGTTCAAAATAAACTTTAAAACGACAAAGGTTTCTTTTAAAAATAGTTCTTGGTTATCTCAGATTTGATGGGCCCTATTAAGCTGAAGGTCTTTGAAACCCCAAAGGATTTTAAATCAGAAAACTCATTATCCACCATATCAAAATAAAATATTCGAGTTGGCCCCATTTCTTGTTGTTCGGTCGTAAAATTTTGAAACTATTCCACTTTTTTTAATTGAAGCCAAATTCGTAACTCAAATTTTCCCTAGATTGAAACTTTTTTTCTTATTACATTTTTTATTCCTTAAATTTTTGAACTTTTCAATTTTAAAATGTTTCACAAGAAGATTAAATTGCTAAATCATTGTAAGGTAAAAATTGAACTTCCCGAAAACCTTTGGAAACCGGTTGTATTATTTCCAATAAATCGTGCTTTCCTTTTGGAGGCTTTTATCATCTTGCCCAAAAAGCCGGTTCCAAAAGCATAAATGTTCATAATAATATTCAAAGCCTCGGGATTTCTTCATCGCTTTCCTATGCCTAAGGGTTCACAAATAATTGACTTCATTAAACTTTCATCTTTTGGTTTTATTTGAAATTTTGTACACTTGATCGAGTCAATGAACCATTTTCATTGGGTGTGAACCTTAAAAGGTTTATTCATAAAGAACAACAATTTATTCTCTTACTTAAATGAAAGTATTGCAATCTGATCAAATATTTTATCTAAAAAACATTATTTGGTTCCACTAATCCC
Organism: Aegilops longissima; assembly: GCA_021605205.1. NCBI lineage: Eukaryota > Viridiplantae > Streptophyta > Magnoliopsida > Poales > Poaceae > Aegilops > Aegilops longissima. The sequence goes on from JAHIAM010005925.1 coordinate 12,427, forward strand.
GGTAAAATTCATAGATCAATCAACTTGGAACTATTTCTCTAAACATTTTCAATATTTTTTGTCTCCGTTTAGTTATAACTTAACCGCAAGATCAAAACTGGGTACTAAAACATTAGTAAAGCAAATCAATAAATGATATCAAAAACCCTTTGTTCATTTGCCTCCTTCTTATCCCCAAATATTGGGGACCCTTTGTACCATTTCATTGCGAAAACCTTATTCCTTGGTCAGATTTTCTTCCTCGGGAAACTTGCCTTCTTTTGAAGTTCCCTTCTTCCCTTTGCTTTTCCTTGAAAAATATGGTCTTGCAACATCAACCTTGATGCCTTTTTATTTCTACCTTGTATTTCAACATCACGAAAAGGGGCGTTTGCATCCTTGATCTATAGTTCATCCACGAAGTTCTATAACTTATGATGGGATGAAAAATTTGCAATCATATCTTATTTGGAAATTAATTTGTTCAACATTATCCGGACAATGAAACATTCATGTTGTTTCCCTATTTTTTATAAATTTTGGGAACCATATTCTCTTCTTAAATATTAACTTCAATCTGGAAATCTATATGGTCCACCAAAAACTTTTAAGTCACTAACCGAAGATGGTGCATAAATATCAATATCAATTTGGCTAAACTTCATCGCATCCTTCCTTGAACGTACCTGGGTGATTAAACTAATTCTTACGCAGCAATGGGATAAACCTAGATCACATCCAATACATTAACTAACTTTTTCAATCAATTTTCTTAGGCCAAAAAAACTGGGAGCCAACCAGCTATTGACAAACATAATTTGCAAAATCTACGGGCTTTCATGAAAATTGTTCTTAATCTTTTTTTTAAAACTCCCTTGTAACATCCCTAGTCTCTTGATTCTGTCAAATCAACAAACCATGTGTCATCCTGAATATAGTTTCAATGTAACATACTGGATCATATCTACTATAGATTACCCCCTTTGGTTCCGTGTTAAGGCCATATCTTTATTCACTCTCAATTTAACCTAAATTGGTGGAACTTTTTTACCGTTTGTGAAATATTATCAACCCCGACATCCTGGTTGGGTACTCGAACTTTGAGCGGTGCATACTAGAAACACTTTTGATAATTTTTATAAGTCTCTTTTGCTCTCAATAAAGCGATAAGTGCATAAAGGAAAACTCCAGCAATAATAAATGATAGATATGGTCATCATCATCTTTCTTTTCTCCAGGCTTAAAACATGACCCACGCAGGGATTGATCTCCACTAATTTGCTTACCAACTAGTTCTGATATGTCTTTATATAAAAAACAATTAAGGCTTCTTTCATCAATAAGGACAACCATATGGCTCCCGTGGATTTCGGTTACAAAACATGATCATTCTACTAAAATATGATCCGCTTGACCCTCCTCACAACATGCCTGCAAAAACAAGTTGGCGTTCACTTTGTTTTGCAAGTTTTGATGGCGTAGGGCTACAAACCGTTCTTACCTCGCATCAAAACCACAGGATATTTTCAAAAACTCTTTAATTTAAGGACCTTTAGCACCGGTTCAATAAAGGAGAGGCAGAAAACCCCTGGTCATTTAAGCACATCCGGGCGGTGAAACCATCCAGCTAACGTCTGCAATGTCCGGTGGGCCTTATCTCACAATCCGCTAACCAAATATGCCTTTGGGCTTATGCTTATATAAATCCCTTTTCTACGTGCTATACATAAGCAAAAACCAGGCTCGGCCCGTTGGGACCGTATAATTTCAAAAAATTTCCTAATCACCCAAACCATGGGTATGGCATAGGCGAGGGGAGCAAACCCTACCTCGTAAACCCGCGGGCTTTAAAAGCGGTTATTGGAAAGCGTCTTCCGATCCACCTAAAGAGAGGCGACACCCCGGGTTCTGCACGTTTTCGGGCGTGGACCATCCGCAAAGGTGGGGTGGTTCCGTCAACCGGCGGCTGGTAGCGATGTTATGCCAACCCGGCGGGGAAGCCGCCTAACCCGGCGATGCTTTGGGGAACCGTTAATCCTACGATCCGAAGTGGTATGGTGGAGGGGCCCCCTTTGACGGCGACGTATAACTTGTGTGTTTGGTGCGCCCGATCGGCATACCCCGGTCGGGAAAAAGGACTTTAAAGGGGCCCCCTTTGAAAGCAAGTGAGTAGTTCTCACCCCCATTTGGTAAATTTAAAATTTTTAAAAGGGGAAAGAAATAATATTGGAAACCCCCACAACCTTTTTAGTTCCCCCCGATAAACATAATTCCCACATTGAGTAAAACCTTCAAAGGTGAAATTTAACCAAAATAAAAGGAAAGAAATAATTTACCCCTTAACAAAAAGGGATCCCCCGTTAACCCGGGGTTTCCCCCAGCCCTGGCACCCCCAAAAACTACTGATCATCCCGGAAAAAGCGACACATAAATGGGCCACCCGTTCCCTCGTCGAACTCCATTTGGGCTCGGTGGTTGGGCCCCTTTCGGAACCTGATTTTAAAATGACCCTCAAAATCCAAAGGAAAAGCTAAAGCAATAAAACGGGTTGGGCCTGCCAGGACTACAAAGGGGCTACACCCAAAAAAAAGAGAAAAGAGCTGGAAAATAATAGGTAAGGCGAAACTTAGTGGCAAATAACAACCCCGGGCAAAAAGGGACCTCATTACCAAGTATTTTATTAGAAATTTGGGTTTTTACAGGGAATTAAAAATTTGTATCCCCAAAGTAACCTGGGGTTCCCAACAAAAAACTCTCAGGTCACAAGGAACCTTCCCAAAGCCGCAACTAATCCCGGCTAAAGCAGACAATAAAACAAGCCAAAACCGGTTGTGGAAAATGTAGGAGGTTTTTCCCAGGCAATATGGGTCCCATAAAAAACCCAATTGTTAGGGCCTTACTAGTTGGGCAAAAGGACACTGGCTTAAAATAAAGTGATTCGAAAGGGGAAAAGGCTTTGGCGGCCAATTGGGTTCTTTGGGAAGTTTATTCAAAGCGAACTTCGGGTTAAATCCCCAACCGTTGACTAAAACAAAACAAAACAGGGGAAACCAATAAAAAACACCGGGCAAAGGCACCTTACCCTTTTAAAAATACAAAACTGATAACGAGATGGCATGTTAACAAGCTCAATGCACTCACTACAGAGCCTCAAATGATAAACTAAGCATACATACATCAAGAAGACATGACATAGAAGACATCCATGGCAAGAACACTAACATAGCATATACGATCAACCACAACAACCTAGGCAAAATTGAATAACACGTATACAATCTGCCAGGAAACATTTGGTAGCAAAAGTAGAGCTCGATTGACTCAAGCTATGGCATCCCATAATTGCAAACAAAGGCATGGATGGATAGAGCAAGTCATGCTTTACAAAACACCCTTACTGAAGTATCTCAAAATATGCATAGATCTCTCGGTATCATCAAGCAAACATGGCATCAAAATCAGCTAAAACAGGGCTGAAATCAGCAACATTAGGACACCTACTTTGCATGCTTGTGCTAGTCACCACATAGATCACAAAAATACATGGCATATACCACTGGAAAGATGACATGGCATTTTACAAAACTCATGTAGGAACCAAATCCATAGGATGCACATATTAATCATAGCAAAATAACAAAAGTGCAACTCCTGATAAAAATCAGAAACTATCAGCACCTTGCACTCTTCCAACAGCATTTCGGGCGTCAAGATGAGCTCAAATGAAAATGATGCAATGGAATGAAATGATCTACTCTTCGAGACGAACATTTTGACATATTATACGCGAAAAATGGATCTACGGATGCGAAGATATAGCAGGATGAAAAATGCACAAAATAACGAAGAACTAGGGACTTAGAGAAAAAGAGAGGGAGAAGAGGTCAACGCGCGCGGAGCCCGAGGTCGGATCGGGGCCGATCCGGGCCGGTGGCGGCGCGGCGGGCTTCGGGCGCTGGGAGGAGGAAGGCCGGCGCCGGAGGGAAGGCGCGGCGGCGGCGCTGGCTCGCCGGAGCCCGGAGGCGAGGGAGGAGGACGGCGGCCGGTGGCATGAGGCGCTGGCCGGCCGAGCCAGGACCATGGGCGGGAGGCGGCCAGGCGGTGGCAGGCGCCGGCCTCGCTGGGCCACGGCCGGCGACGCGGCGGCACCGAGGCGGCGAGGAAGGAGCGCTGACAGGCGCATGGGGCACGGGCGCCGGGCGGCGGCGGCGGGCGGCATGCTGGCCTGCGGGCTCGATCCGGGCCCGCGGTCAAGGCGGGACGGCGGCGGCGCTGCAGGTGGCGGGCGTGAGTGGGCGGACGCGGGCGGCGAGTTTGTCCGGCGGGCGGACACGCCCCGCGCGAGAGGTTTTTAGGGTTTCGGGATGAAGATGATCCGGATTCGGGAGGTGTTTAAATAGGCATAGAGGGAGCTAGGAGAGTCCAAATGAGGTGTAGTTTTTACCACACGATCGTGATCGAACGACGGAGAGCATGGAGGTGACTTAGATGGGTTATTGGGCTGTTTTGGAGGGTGTTGGGCTGCAACTTAAAAGAGGCCTTTGCGAAGGTGTGTTAACCCTTGAGTACCAAACGAGCTCCAAATGATCCAAACTTGACCGTGGTCTCCGGTGTTATACCAAGGCCACTAGACAAACCTCGGTCCATTTCGAGAAGGTTTAATACCCGCACACGGAAAAACGCAAAGGGACCGGGCCGGGAGATAGGAGTGCGGATTGCAAAACGGACAACGGAAAAATGCTCGAATCATGAGACTAACACGTATGCAAATGCGATGCACATGATGACATAATATAAAATGCATGACACGGACAAAATGCAAAAGGAGAAAACCCAACCACGGAGGGAATATCATATAACAATGCCGAAAATGGCAAGAGTCGGAGTTACAAATATGGAAAGTTACTACCGGGTGTTACAACACTCCACCACTACAAGAGGATCTCGCCCGAGATCTAGGACTGAAAGAACTCCGGATACTCGAACGGAGGTGATCCTCGCGCCCGTGTAGCTTCTCGGTCGGAATGGTGTGACCACTTCACTTTCAGGAATTTGATTGACTTGTTGCGCAGTCTTGCGCCGGTTTCTTCAAGAATAGCAACGGGTGCTCATGATAAGAGAGATCTTCTTGAAGGTCAATCTCTTGAAGTTGATAGTGCTCAGAGTCTTGAAGCACTTGCGAAGTTGTGACACGTGGAACACATCGTGCACGCTTGCAAAGTTGGATGGAAGCTCGTTGATAGGCTAGATCGCCTTTTCCCAATGATCTTGAAAGGACCCACGATCTAGGGGCAAGCTTCCTTTGATACCGGGCGACGAAGTTCCTTTCATTGAGAGACGCGAGGTAGACATGGTCTCCGATTTCAAAAGTCACATCACGGTGCTTATCATCATAATAGCTTTTCGGCGCGCGATGCGGCTTTGAGATTCTCACTAATGACTTGGCACATTTCTTCCGCTTCGCGGATCAAGTCATTGCCAAGAAGTTGGCGCTCACCGCCTCGCACTCAATTGAGAGGAGTACGCACTTTCTCGCCATAGAGAATTTCAATGGGGCCTTGCCCCAACTCGCTTGGAAGCTGTTGTTGTAAGAGAACTCGCATATGGAAGACAATCTTCCCACTTCATACCAAGGAAATGACACAAGCCCCGAGCATATCTTCAAGAATTTGATTTACTCGCCAACTTGGCCACTTGTTTGAGGATGGAAAGCTGTGGCTGAAACGAATGTTGGTGCCCATGGCCTTCGAAAAGAATCCCAAAACTTGGAGGTAAAGATGCTGCCACGGTCTCAAGAGATCACTTGTGGAATGCCGCAAGGAGACAATCCCGAGGTGTATAGCTCGCCAACCGAGCTGCAGTGATGGATTCTTTGATAGGAAGAAAATGAGCCACTTTAGTAAGCTTGTCAATGACAACGAAGATAGCATCATTTCCACGCTTGGACTTTGGGAAGCCACCACGAAGTCCATTTCAATATGATCAAACTTCCATTCAGGAATAGCAAGAGGTTGGAGGAGACCAGCTGGTCTTTGGTGTTCTCGCTTTCACTCTTCCGCAGACATCACATTCATTCACGAATTGAGCAATTTCGCTTCATTCGAGTCCACCAATATGACTGCTTGAGGTCATGGTACATCTTCGCATTTCCAGATGAATGGATAGAAGCGAATTGTGAGCCTCGCTCATAATGACTTTTCGCAGATCACCCTTAGGAACCATAATCCGTCCTCAAAGAACAGAGTGTCTTTGTCATCAACGCGAAGCACTTGTACTTGAAATGCCCTTGTCGATACCACGCTTCACTTTCTTCACCATGGTATCCGAAGTTGAGCCTCACGAATCTGATCTTCCAAAGTAGGAGATACTATGAGGTTGGCAAGAAAGCCTTGAGGAACAACTTGAAGATTCAGCTTATGGAAAGATTCACAGAGATCCGCTGAAAGGGCTTGAGGATTAGACTGCAGTAGAAGCTTTCCGCTCAAAGCATCTCAGAATGACATTGGCTTTGCCCGGAGTATACTCAATACTTGGGTTGTACTCTTGAATCATTTCACCCATCGAGTCTGCTCGAGGTTGAGGTTGGGCTGAGTGAAGATGTACTTGAGACTCTTGTGATCGTGAAAATGTCCACTTTCCTTCCCAACAAGAGATGTCTCCACGTAATCAATGCATGGACAACTCGCCGCCAACTCAAGATCGTGAGTGGGGTAGTTCTTCTCGCTGGGCTTCAATCTGGCGAGAGGTATAAGCCACAACTCTCTTCTCTTGCATTAACACAGACCGAGACCTTGAAGAGAAGCATCACGTAACACTTCATATGGCTTGGATTCATCAGAGGAGTCGTAACAGAGCTGTGACGAGTTTCTCTTTGAGGGTTTTGAAAGCAACGCCACACTCGGGAGACCGTACATACTTCACTTGCTTCGAGAAGGTTGGAAAGAGGCTTTGCAATCTTGGAGAAGTTCTCAACAAATCTTCGCAATAGCTTGCAAGACCAAGAAAGCATGGAGCTGCTTGACATTCGAGGAGGTTCCCAATTCACAATTGCGGACACCTTCTGGATCAACAATGATGCCCTTGGCGAGATGATATGACCAAGATAAAGCACTTCATCAAGCCGAATTCACATTTGGAGAACTTAGCATAGAATTGGTACTCTCTCGAGCTTGTCTAGCACCAATCGCAAATGTATGGCATGATCCTTCTTATTCTTGGAGAAGACCAAAATATCATCAAGATAGACCAAGACGAATTCATTGGTGTAAGGATTGAATATGAAGTTCATCATCCGAGAGAAAGTTGGAGGAGCATTGACGAGGCGAAAGACATGACAAGATATTCATAAGAACCAAAGCTTGTTCTAATGCTGCCTTGGGAATATCTTGTTCACAAATGCGAACTGATGATACCCCATACGAAGGTCAAGCTTAGAGAACATCGTAGCACCTTTGAGTTGCTCGAAAAGCTCATTGATGTTGGGAAGTGGATACTTGTTCTTGATTGTCTTCTTATTCAATGGACGGTAATCGACGCAAAGTCGGTCCGTGCCATCCTTCTTCCGGACAAAAGAACACCACAACCCCAAGGAGATGAACTCGGTCCGATCAAACCAGACGCCTTGTTCATCGAGCTGCTTCTTCAATTCCCTCAGCTCATCAGGTCCAAGCTTGTATGGACGCTTACAAACGGGTTCAAGTGCGTGCTCAAGATCGATAACGAACTCAATCGCCGATGAGGAGGCATACCCGAAGCTCTTCCGAAAGACATCTTGGTACTCACAAACGACCGAATCGAGAGATGGCATTCAATTCGCCCTTCTCATTGAGAGAAAACAACCGAATAGTTTCATCACGAGAGGCATAAATGATCACATCATTAGAAGAATGAGTCAATTGAATTTCCCGCAGCACAATCAATTTGAGCTTTGTGCCGATAAAGCCACCCATTCCGAGAATAAGATCAATATCCGAGTCACCAAGGACAATTGGTTTAGCCAAAACCTATAATCGCCCATCTTGATAGAAACATCCGGGACATAATTATTAGCTGTCATATGCTTACCCGGGACACAATTGATAAGGAACTAGGCAACTCTTGATAACCAATTCATGCTTAGATGCAAAAGGTCTTGATATGAAACAATGCGATGCACCAAGATCAAATAAGACTTTTGCAGAATATCATTAATCGAGAGATTACCCAATATCACATCGAAGATTCCTCCGCTTGAGCTGCATTCATCATATTGACCTTGGCATGATTTGGATTATGCTTGACCACCGCATTGCTGGAAGATTTCACAGAGGAGGAGGCGGAAGGCGCCTTTGGTTGAAGCACTTGTTCAGATAGTGACCCTTCGCCGACACTTGTTGCAAGTGACCTCGAGAGCGGACGGTGGTAAGGAGCACTTGACCTTGGAGCTTGAGAATTAGACTTGTTCGATAGCTTGGGTTGGGTGGGTGGGAAGATCCACGGCCACCTGAGTTCTTCTCTGGTAAGGCCGACGGAACGGAGGAGGGGCAGATAAAACTTCGCTGCTTGGCTGCCACTTGAGAGGACGAGGAGGACTGAATCTGCATCCCTGATTCTCTTCTTAGAAGCCTCGTGATTTGAGCTGTGCGCGCTTGCTTGAGAGCCATGTTGTAGAAATCATCATACTTATCTCGCTCAAACAACACAAGAGGTAATTGCAGATCTTCTCTCGCACCACCTCCGAATCGATAGATCATACTCCTTTCATCGTGCACGCCTTGCTTAGCAAAACGAGCGAAGCTTCGAACTGGATATTGTATTGATAGACGATAAGGTGCCTTGCTTGAGATTGCGGAACTCCTCACGCTTGCTCTCAACAACACTCTTCGAATGTGATGAGCTCGAAATCACGGCGAACTCATCCTGTAATGACACGACCTCCTCTCGAATCTTTGTATTGTCGGAACCACTCAGCAGCTTGATCCTTGAGTTGAAACGATGCAAACTTGACAAAGTCCTCGTGTCCGACATTGCTATACCAAAGTGCTTGCAGATGTCCACTAACCAATCATCGGCTCTCTGCCTCAACACGTAAACCGAAAGACTTCGCTGATTAGCGAGAAACCGACCGAGAGTAGCAAAGTGTGGCTGATTGTTGCCTTGACCTTGATTGCCTTGATTGCCTTGATTGCCTTGCCTCGAGTACGCTTCTTGCAAGAGCTGCAAAATCATCTCGAGCATTGGCATTGGTGGCTGCCATGATAGCTTGCCAGCCTCCGGAGGCGGAGGTGGAGGTGGAGGTGGAGGATCTGACCGATCCCCATCATTGCGATCCGGATTCGACGCTGCTGGCGGAGCCATCCTGAAGAGGGTGACATCCGTTAGTCCTTTGATAGACAAATGATAAGTAGAATCAACGGATAGAAATTGCAACATATAGTCTTCACAATAAACATTCGAACAAGAATGAACGAATGAATTCCAAAGTTAATCATCACACATCCATTAAGGTGAGAAGCCACTTAGATAAAGATATGGAAACAACATCTGACTTAGAAACAATTCGAATATCACAACTGAAAACAAAAGGTTGGCTTCTAGAATGAGCCGGAACAAACACATGATAGAGATTTCGCTCAAAGTGTTCGTGGTGGGGCCCACACGGACACGACGATAGCGGACGCCATTTAATGACTAACAAGACGCCCCGAATCAGCATAGCCAAGGATTCTTTAAGACGCCTCACGACCCATCAGAATCGACCGTGAATGGGCGGACCACTAGACGTTGAACCCCAATCTCAAATCATACATCCGCCGGAAAGAATATCCCGTAAGCTACTAGAATTCCCACCTATAAACTCCCAAACTTTCGGTTATGCAATCTGGTGTTGGGGATACAGGGACACAAAATATATCACCCAAACTAACAATACCTAGATCCAACAGATCCATCCGTCAACACATAACCAAGAAATCTCGAAATCGTGGTACCTCGACCTTCGAAAAACATCCGTTATGCAAGTCATGGCAATACTCAAGACTCGCCACAAGATCGGGCTATCGGTTATCTCACCAACAACTGCACAAAAGAGATTTCGATGTCGGCAAAACTCGTATTCCGAATCTGCAACGATAAAATTGTGACGACAACACCCGGAGCTCAACTCCCCGGACACCGCCACAACCCCTAAATGTCGAGGCACCAAGAACAATGTTCTCGCCACAAAACCATCGGAACGATTCCAAGATACCCACGTGATCCTAAAAAATTTTAGTGAAATTTGAGGAGAGAAGAGTCAAAACTCTACGTCAGATACCTCACCGTAAGGTCAAGGACTGGGAAGCAAAAGAATTCCTATCTCCGATATATAATCCTAAGACTCAAAACATTTTCCATTCTAGACTCAACAACGGCAGCAAACAATCAAGTAGGGGCTCTTAAGTCGGGAAGGCTCGATTACCAACTTGTAACGCCTCGATGCGGCTATATCTCCCACGTGTCGAGGCACGACTTAGAGGCATAACCGCATTGAAAGCAATGTCGCAAGTGAGGTAATCTTCACACAACCCATGTAATAATTAAGGAAAGATACATAGTTGGCTTACAATCGCCACGCCACACAAGACATAATTAAACATACATCATTCAGAGTACACTCAAGGTCCGACCACGGAACCAAAATAGAAGAAGATACCCCAAATGCTAACACAGATCCCGAATCGCCCCAACTGGGCACCACTATCGATCATCCGAAACGACACATAGTAACGACCACGCTCCTCGTCGAACTCCCACTTGAGCTCGGTGGAATCACCGCACCGCCTCATCGGAACCTCGCAACTGTTTTGAAGTATCCGTGAGTCACGGGACTCAGCAATCTCACACCCGAGATCAAGACTATTTAAGCTAATAGGAAGGACAAGGTAGTAAAGTGGAGCTGCAGCAAGTTTACTAGCATATATGGTGGCTACATCGCAAAAGAGAGCGAGAAGAGAAGCAAAGCGCGGTCGTGAAACTAATAGCGATCAAGAAGTGATCCTGAACTACTTACGCCGACATAACTCCAACATCAGTTCACTTCGGACTCCACGAGAAGAGACCATCACGGTTACACACGCGTTGATGTGTATTTTATTGAGGTCAACTTTGGGTTTTCTACAACCGACATTAACAAATTCTCATCTGCCTCATAACCAAGGGCACGGCTTTCGAAAGATATTACCTCGCAGGGTGTCCCAACTTAGCCCATTATAAGCTCTCACGGTCAACGAAGGATATTCTTCTACCGGAAGACCCGATCAATCTCGAATCCCGGACTACAAGACATTTCGACAGAATAAAACAAGACCAGCAAAGCCGCCTGATTGTGCCGACAAATCCCGATAGGAGCTGCACATATCTCGCTCTCGTGGCACATCCGGATGAGCAGTCCATACAACTAAAACCAAACCTCAAGTTGCCTTGAGGGGGCGCACAACACTTAGTTCGGGCCAGCACTCAAGGAGCACCGTCCGGGGTTAAAATAAAGATGACCCTCGGGCTCGCGAAAACCCGGGAAAAGGCTTAGGTGGCAAATGGTAAAACCAAAGTTGGGCCTTGCTGGACGAGTCTTATTCAAAGCGAACTGTCAAGGGGTCCCATAAATCACCCAACCGTAAGGAACGCAAAATCAAGGAACATAACACCGTATGACGGAAACTAGGTGGCAAGAGGAACAAAACACTGCATAAGGCCGAGCCTTCCACCCTTTACCAAGTATATAGATGTATTAATTAGCAGATATATATATTGTGATATCCCCAACAAGTAAACATGTTTCAACAAGGAACAACATCTCCATGTTCCAACAAGGAACAAACTTCAGCTTCACCTGCAACTAGCAACGCTATAAGAGGGCTGAGCAAAGCGGTAACATAGCCAATCAACGGTTTGCTAGGAAAGGATGGTTAGAGGTTTGACATGGCAATATGGGTGGCATGATATAGCAAGTGGTAGGCATCGCAGCACAGGCATAGCAAAAGAGCGAGCAACTAGCATAGCAAAGATAGAAGTGATTTCGAGGGTATGGTCATCTTGCTCGCAATGTTCTCGAGTTGTCGAAAGCTTGATCCTCTAAAACGCTCTCAACAGGCTCCTCGCTCACGCACTCGCCTCCGACTCTACCCAAAGCAACAACACAAACAAAGGAACCACAATAAATCACGGTGCAATGCACAATCAACATGATGCAAAACATGACATGATATGCATGATGCGATATGCAATGCTTATGTGCGCCCGGAAGGTAATGATGAACCAGGCATCAACTTGGCAAACCAAGCATGCCACTGAAAGATGAGATGATTTCGTTGAAATCGATATAAAGATCACCGAATCGGATGCACGGTTTGCAAATGGCAAGCAAAACAAGAATGGCGCAAATCTGCCATTAACAGCATGATGCCACTTTGCAAGCAACAAATAATTAAGCTTACTGCACCCAAACGTAACAACAAAGCACATGGCAGTGATCTACACATGATGCTCGACAAAAGATGAGCACTGAGCTACGGCTAGTTCACATCATAACATGTTCAAACAAGCATGGCAAAAGTGCTCAAAGTAACAGGCTGGACATGGCAAAAACAGTAACAGGTTGCAATGTTCAGAGCATCAAAACTACATGCTACAGGAACTTAAAATAGCAAGACATGGCATGGCATGAATCTACTCAAAGCCTATTACAAAAGTCCCTTACTGACCATAAGCCAAAAAGGACTAGAAAATATAGTAACACTCATGTCAATATTGAAAGTCTCGGTTAACAGATTCAGCAATTTGACATGTCAAAACTGATAACGAGATGGCATGTTAACAAGCTCAATGCACTCACTACAGAGCCTCAAATGATAAACTAAGCATACATACATCAAGAAGACATGACATAGAAGACATCCATGGCAAGAACACTAACATAGCATATACGAGTCAACCACAACAACCTAGGCAAAATTGAATAACACGTATACAATCTGCCAGGAAACATTTGGTAGCAAAAGTAGAGCTCGATTGACTCAAGCTATGGCATCCCATAATTGCAAACAAAGGCATGGATGGATAGAGCAAGTCATGCTTTACAAAACACCCTTACTGAAGTATCTCAAAATATGCATAGATCTCTCGGTATCATCAAGCAAACATGGCATCAAAATCAGCTAAAACAGGGCTGAAATCAGCAACATTAGGACACCTACTTTGCATGCTTGTGCTAGTCACCACATATATCACAAAAATACATGGCATATACCACTGGAAAGATGACATGGCATTTTACAAAACTCATGTAGGAACCAAATCCATAGGATGCACATATTAATCATAGCAAAAATAACAAAAGTGCAACTCCTGATAAAAATCAGAAACTATCAGCACCTTGCACTCTTCCAACAGCATTTCGGGCGTCAAGATGAGCTCAAATGAAAATGATGCAATGGAATGAAATGATCTACTCTTCGAGACGAACATTTTGACATATTATACGCGAAAAATGGATCTACGGATGCGAAGATATAGCAGGATGAAAAATGCACAAAATAACGAAGAACTAGGGACTTAGAGAAAAAAGAGGAGAAGAGGTCAACGTTGCTGAGCCGAGGTCGGATCGGGCCGATCCGGCCGGTGGCGGCGCTGGGCGGGCTTCGCCGGGAGGAGGAAGGCCGGCCGGGAGGGAAGGCGCTGGGCGGGCGAGCTCGCCGGAGCCCGCGAGAAGGAAGGAGGCGGCGGTGGAGGGCGCGGCTCACGGAGCCGGTGACCAAGGGCGGCGCTGGAGGCCGGGCGGTCGGTGGCGATCGGGCGGCTCGCTGGGCCACGGCCGGGCGACGGCGGGCGGCGCCGAGGCGGGCGAGGAAGGAGCGGCGACGCAGCGCGGGCACGGCGCCGGCGGCCGGGCGACGGGCGCGGCTGGAGGCCTGGGTGGGATCGATCCGGGCCCGCGGGCGGCGCGACGGGCGGCGGCGACAGGTGGCGGGCGTGAGTGGGCGGACGCGGCGGTTTTGTCGGCGCGGCGGACACGTCCAGCCAGGGGAGGTTTTTTAGGGTTTCGGGGATGAAGATGATCCGGATTCGGGGGAGGTGTTTAAATAGGCATAGAGGGAGCTAGGAGAGTCCAAATGAGGTGTAGTTTTCGCCCACACGATCGTGATCGAACGACGGAGAGCATGGAGGTGACTTAGATGGGTTATTGGGCTGTTTTGGAGGGTGTTGGGCTGCAACTTGAAATAGGCCTCATGAAGGTGCGGTTAACCCTTGAGTACCAAACGAGCTCCAAATGATCCAAACTTGACCGGTGGTCTCCGGTGTTATACCAAGGCCACTAGACAAACCTCGGTCCATTTCGAGAAGGTTTAATACCCGCACACGAAAAACGTAAAAGGGACGCCCGGGGAGATAGGAGTGCGGATTGCAAAACGGACAACGGGAAAAATGCTCGAATCATGAGACTAACACGTATGCAAATGCGATGCACATGATGACATAATATAAAATGCATGACACGGACAAAATGCAACAAGGAGAAAACCCAACCACGGAGGGAATATCATATAACAATGCCGAAAATGGCAAGAGTCGGAGTTACAAATATGGAAAGTTACTACGGGGTGTTACATATGGGGTGCCCCTGCCTCTCGAGATATAAAGGAGCAAGGAGGAGGTGGCGGCCAAAGGGAGGAGGCGACCAGGGGGGAGTCCTACTCCCACCGGGAGTAGGACTCCTCCTTTCCTAGTAGGAGTAGGAGAGAAGGAAGGGAAGAGAAGAAGGTGCGGCCCCTCCCTAGTCCAATTCGGACTAGGCCTTGGGGCGCGCCTGCCCTAGGCAGCCCTCTCTCTTTCCCGCAGGCCCAATAAGGCCCAATACTTCTCCCCGGCGAATTCCCGTAACTCTCCGGTACTCAAAAATACCAATCATTCGAACCTTTCCGAACTCGAATATAGTCGTCCAATATATCGATCTTTACGCCTCGACCATTTCGAGACTCCTCGTCATGTCCCCGATCTCATCCGGGACTCCAACTCCTTGGTACATCAAAACTCATAAACTCATAATATAAGCATCATCGAAACCTTGCGTGCGGACCCTACGGGTTCGAGAACTATGTAGACATGACCTAGAACTATTCTTGGTCAATAACCAATAGCGGAACCTGGATGCCCATATTGGCTCCTACATATTCTACGAAGATCTTTATCGGTCAAACCGCATAACAACATACTTTGTTCCCTTTGTCATCGGTATGTTACTTGCCCGAGATTCGATCGTCGGTATCCAATACCTAGTTCAATCTCGTTATCGTAAGTCTCTTTACTCGTTCAGTAATACATCATCTCACAACTAACTCATTAGTTGTAATGCTTGCAAGGCTTAAGTGATGTGTATTACCGAGAAGGCCTAGAGATACCTCTCCGAGCAATCGGAGTGACAAAACCTAATCTCGAAATACGCCAACCCAACAAGTACCTTTGGAGACACCTGTAGTACTCCTTTATAATCACCCATTTACGCTAGACGTTTGGTAGTACCAAAGTGTTCCTCCGTAAACGGAGTTGCATAATCTCATAGTTATAGGAACATGTATGGGTCATGTAGAAAGCATTAACATACTAAACGATCAAGTGTTAAGCTAACGGAATGGGTCATGTCAATCAGATCATTCAACTAATGATGTGACCTTGTTAATCAAATAACAACTCCTTGTTCATGGTTAGGAAACATAACCATCTTTGATTAACAAGCTAGTCAAGTAGAGGCATACTAGTGACATACTGTTTGTCTATATATTCACACATGTATTATGTTTCCGGTTAATACAATTCTAGCATGAATAATAAACATTTATCATGATATAAGGAAATAAATAATAACTTTATTATTGCCTCTAGAGCATATTTCCTTCAGTGGTCAAGAGCAAAGACAGGGCAACTCTGATTCAAGATTTGGATGAAACTTTTGCAAACCTGCGCAAGATCAACCTCAAGCTTAACCCCGAGAAGTGCGTGTTTGGAGTCCCTTCCGGCAAGCTTCTCGGGTTCTTCGTGTCTCAGCGGGGTATTGAAGCCAACCCCGACAAGATCAAGGCCATAGAGCAAATCGAAGCACCAAAGCGCGTCAAGGATGTACGAAGGCTTGCGGTTGTGTAGCTGCTCTCAAAGAGGTTTATCTCTAGGTCACTGAAGCTACTCGCCGCTTTTCAAAATATTGAAAAAGGCAGGTCCAATGAAATGGACTCGAAGCGGAGGCAGCGCTGCAGACTTAAACAGTACTGTCCTCCACTCCACGACACTTGTCGCACCTAGGTTACAAGAGAAGTTGCTGCTATATCTAGCGGCAACTAATCAAGTGGTTAGTGCTGCGTTAGTAGCGGAGAGGGAGGCGGATGATGAGCCGTCAACCACGACAACTGCATCCAGCGACAAGCAAGGGTCTTCACCGGCAAGCTCAGGTCCCGGCAAGGATGAATCTGCGAAGACACAGAGAAAGATGGTGCAGCGCCCAGTTTACTTTGTCAGTTCCCTTCTGCAGGGGGCTAGATCAAGGTACTCTGGTGTGCAGAAATTTCTTTTCGGCCTCCTCATGGCCTCGAGAAAGTTGCGCCATTACTTCCAAGCACATGAGATCACAGTCGTCACTCGCTTTCCGTTGAAGAGGATACTGCAGAATCCAGAAGCAACAGGCAGGATTGTCGAGTGGGCACTGGAACTGTCAAGCTTTGGCCTCAAGTTTGAGAGCACCTCAACTATCCAGAGCAGAGCATTGGCAGAATTCATAGCAGAATGGACGCCAACACAATATGAAGAAATTCCAGAGACGAGCATCCCCGTCAAGGAAGCAGGCAAAGAGTGGCTTATGTACTTTGACGGTGCCTTCTCGCTGCAAGGCGCCGGTGTCGGCGTGCTGCTTGTCGCACCCACCGGAGAGCACCTCAAGTACGTAATCCAGATGCACTTTCCCAAGGAGCAAGCAACGAACAATACTACAGAGTATGAAGGTTTGCTTGCCGGTCTCAGAATCGCGGTTGACCTTGGGATCAAGAAGCTCATTGTCAGGGGAGACTCGCAGCTTGTCGTCCGCCAAGTGAACAAAGATTATCAGGGTCCGTTGATGGAGGCCTACGTTGATAAAGTGAGAAAGCTAGAAGAGCACTTTGACGGCCTGCAAATGGAACATGTTCCAAGAGCTCAGAACGATATTGCTGATGGCCTGTTAAAGTGCACCGCACTCAAGTTACCTGTGGAACCAGGGATTTTTGTGCTCAAGCTGACTCAACCGACTGTAACGCCATCAACTGGGCAGAGCAAGAAGAGAAAGTTGGTTTCTGGTGACTACTTTCCGGCAGAGCTCCCTGAAGCCGCCGCCAAGAAGGTCCCCAAGATCAACATCAAGAGCGCTGAGGAGCAGTCTGCTCCGGCAAGCCCTAGGGTTTGTTCCGTTGAAGCAGACGCTCCCGACAAGTTTTGCTCCGGCAAGCTTGACGGGGATCATCAAGCTCCGGCCGAGCTGCAGGTCCTCGTCGTAGAAGCGGATGTTCCCGTAGCAGCCAGTGTGCCTTTAGTCCTTGTTGTCGAGCCGCAAGCTCCAGCATGGGCACAGCAGATTGTCCATTTCCTTCAGACAGAGAACTTTCAAGAGCAAGAAGAAGCGGAAAGAGTAGTCCGGCAGTCAAGTATGTACCAGTTTGTTGACAGCATTCTATCTGAAGAAGACTCAACGGTGTGAAATTGAAGTGTATTCACGGGAAAATGGATGAGAAGCTGTTGGCAGAGATACATGGAGGTATATGTGGTCACCACATTGGCAAGAAGAGCACTTGCCGCAAAGCTGCCCGCAAGGTTTCTTCCGCCGACAGCCCTCCGTGACGCAACTACACAAGTAACCAAGTGTGAAGCGCAAGTTCCATTCCAAGCAGATACACCAGCCACTCAAGCTCTCCAGACGATCCCTTTATCCTCGCCATTTTCGGTCAGGGGGTCGACATCTCGGCCCCTTCCCCGAAGCTGTCGGGGCTTTGAGTACTTGTACGCTGTAATCGACAAGTTCACAAAGTGGCGGAAGTGGAAGCAGTGAGGAAGGTGACAAGACAACAGCAATCAAGTTCTTCAGTCAATTGTTTGCCGCTTTGGGATTCCTAACAGATCATCACCGACAACGGCACACAATTCACGAAGCCGCACCTTCATGCAAGACGCCCAAGATCTTGGCGCCAAGGTTCTGCTTTTGCTACGTTGCTCATCCGAGGAGCAACGGTCAAGCGAGAGGGCAATGCTGAAGGCGCTGCGCGGCTCAAGACCAGAACTTTCGACAGGCTGCACAAGTGCGGAAGAAACTGGATTGAGGAGCTGCCGGTGGTTCTTGGTCGATCAGACGACGCCAAATCGAGCCATCGCCGACACCTTTCGCCTAGTCTATGGAGCAGAGGCAGTTCTCCCCACGGAACTCAGATACGGGTCACCTCGAGTGCTCGCTATGATGAGTTTGAGCAAGAGCAGCTGCGACAAGATGACGCTGCTCCTTGAGGAGGACCGTCTTCAGGCCGCTGACGAGCTGCTCGTTATCAGAAGCTTTGCGCCGCTACCATAGCCGCAGTTAGTGCCGAAGTCTCGAGGAAGGGACCTTGTTCTTCGGCGCGTTCAGTCCGCCAAGAATTCCAACAAGTTGACGCTGAAGTGGGAAGGCCCTTATCGGGTAAGACGAGTCACTAGGCCTGGCGCTGTCCGCCTTGAGACCGAAGATGGCATTCCGGTGAGCAACTCCTGGAATATTGAGCATCTTTGTAAGTTTTAACCATAGGGCGCGGTTGCCGGAACCTGTTCCGGCAACCACCTTTTGTACAAGTCTTGCTGCTGTTGCAAGTAATCCTTTGTACAAAGCCGGGCGCAGACCCCGTGCGTTAGTAAAGCTCATGTGTTGCACACAGCTTGTTGAATACTTGCTTTCATAATCATTTTTTATGCATGTATTATCTAACACTTTGTGCAGCACCCAAACCCGGTAAGCAATAACGAGCCATAAGGCTCCATAACTTTATTTTCTCTTCTTTCTCTTTCTTAAAGAGAGGAAGGTTCCCTCGCACACAAGTTGACCAGGGGAAGGAGAAGATAATACCATGGACCAAGCGTTGTTTCGAGGAAGTTTTGCCTTGCCGGAAGCAAACGGCAGAAAAGCTAAGTTGCCAAAGTTTGAACAATCAGTTTTAAAATTTTTAAGTTATCTTCCTCGAACGATAAGTACTTTGTATGGAGAACCTGTGCGCGGAGGAACCAACTCGTAGCTAGTTTGCGCCCTTACTTTGTTTCGAGTCCGCTCAACAACTTAAGTGAGCTGCAACTAGTTGCGACAAGGTTGCTTGTTGGAGGCGACATCGCCAAAGCAGTCAGCTGAAGTTCAAGACTCAGCTCATGGCAAGGGTACCCAGCACGACAAGTTCCCTAAAAGCGTAGGGCACAAACATACAAAGGAAGGAATCAAGTAAAGGAAATAACATTGCAATCAGTGCCTAAGATAGAGTATATTACAAAATAACTTGTCGCAGATCTAATAGATTGTTCTCCTAAACATGATCAAGAGCGACAAGGAAAGATAAAATTGGCGGCCTAATCTACGCGGGTCGCCATCAACCCACTTGATCTTACCCACCTTGTCCACGATGGGTGCGACAAGGGCTTTGAGTGCCTCCACATCGGCATCGGGCGGCAAGGATCTGAGAACGCCGTTGAGGTTGAGGCCCGGATTGCGAAGGCCACCTTCATCAACACCTTCCGAGAGCTCCCGCACAACCGGCGCGACGACTCGGCCAGCTGCTTTGGGATCTCTTCCCGAGTCGCTGGAGAGCCGCCACCACGCCTTGAGGAACAAGCTGAGTTTGGCGCTGGGTTGGAGGCGCTTGTCTGAGGAGTACCGAGATCCACCATCCCCAGCTCCATCAGCTCCTTGTCGATGGCGGCGACGATATTCACAAGACCTTCACCCGAGCTCAACATTATCCTCGAATGTGCCTGGCAGCAATAGCATTCGCCAAAGAGCTCCTCGCTGGCCTTGATCTTCTCCAATGCACTCCACTTCCTCCTTGGCGCCGCCCAATGTCTCTATCAAGGTGGTCAGCTTCAGCTCAAGATCTGCCTTGGAGTCCTTGGCTGCGCCGAGTTTTTGATCCTCTCAGCGAGACAGCCCCGCAACTCGCCAAGAGTGTAGGCGTCCTTCAAGGCCGTGCTTCAAATAAGAAGCGAGCCTCGCCGCCTTCCTCCGAGGTTGGCCTCCACCGCGCCACTTTTGTCTCCAACTCTTTCTTGGCGGCCTCGGCAGCTGCGGCAGCATCTTTTGCCTCCTTGAGAGCTCCGCCAATTGATTCCTCGCGCGCGGCAAGCTCTTCCTCATAGCTGTCAAGGTTGATCTTCCGCTGCGCCTAACTCACCTTCTTGCGCAGATAGCTTCTCGGCAGCTAGCAGCTGCTGCTCCTCGACCTCAGCCTTCTCGAGGATGAAGGCAGGCGATCTTCAAGAAGTCGCCCCGCTCTTCCGCTATGTTCCGGAGAGCTTTGGTTGGCGCCGGAGCTCTTCTGCGCTTCTTCATGTCTGCGCCCGCGCTCGCGACAAGTGCTTCCCGATTCCAGCTTGGCTTGTCGGGCGGTAGAGCGACAAGCAGTTTCGCAACAGCTGCTCCTCCTCGGACTCGCTGCTGCTGCTGCTTGCGCGCCGACCAACGATAGCCAGCGGAGGCGAAGCAGCTCTTCGTTGAAGCTCTTCCTCGACCGGTGCTCGAGCTCGATGCCTGGGGAGTTGATGAAGACCCCATCGCCGGCCTTCAGGTATGCGCCGGGATGGGGCTCCTCGGGGCCTGGCGCTGCGGCAGCGGCCGAGGGATCTGCGGTCGGTGTAGCGCCCGGCGCTCCTACGGCCTCAGGGTCGTCAGTACGATCGCCGGACCCCTCGCCAGCTTCTGCGGTGGCAGCCTTGGCGGCCTCTTCAACGGCGGGCTCGTCCGCGCCATGTCCCTCCTCGGCGACAGCGGCATCGTCAATGTTTCCGCGCCCGTCCTCCTCACCGGCGACCTCAGTCTCCATCGGCTCTGCGGCGGATGGATCTGACAGCAATGAAAAGAAAGAAAAGTCAAGCGAAATATCCAAAAAAGAAAAATCAGAAAAAGAAGAACTCAAGGGAAGCTTTCAAGGCAAGAGAATTACCTGGATCGGCAGTTGCGGTCTCCACCAACGGAGGATCGCTAGCACCGTCCCTTGCCGGAGAGCTGCCCCTTGCCGGAGAGTTCTCCCTTGCCGGGGAACGCTCCCTTGCCGGGGGATCTTCCCTTGGCAGTGTAGTCGCAGCAGAGGCCATCTCAGGGGCGGTTTCCGAGCCCTCCTGGTGGGGTTGCTCTGCTCCTACACAAGTCAACAGTCAGATATCAACAAAGAAGAAGCATCCATGCACGCCTAACAGTAGGAAGTAAACCCTATACTCACGCTGGGGGCTGTGCTGGGGGCTGCTTTGAAGGGTTGCCGGGTCCGGCAAGGGGGTCTCAGATGCGCCTCCTGTTGCCACGGGAGGATCGTCCTCGATGACGACCACCGGGGTCTTGGCTCTCTTCGACGCTCTCTGGACCAGCGTCCTGAAAAGGAAAGAGTTCAGAATGAAGCAAATCAGATACAAGACAAAGAAACCAAATTGAAGAAATACAAGCACAGCATAGAAGCTTACTCTTCTTCTTCTTCCTCGTCGGAGCTGAGCGCGGAGAGATCAAATTCCGGCTCGCCTCCGGTGCGGAGAGGCGGAGGAGTAGGCTCTCTTGGCCGCTTGGCGGGGGTGGCAGCGGTGGCCTGAGAGGATCCCGCCTCAGTTGTCATGGCGGTGTGGGGTGCTCCCGCGACAACGGTGCTTGCCGCGGTGGAGCGCGTCGCACGGCGCTGCGGCTGTTGGCCCGTCTGCCGCCCCGTCTCTTCCCCGGCTTTGCGGAGACGCCTTCTTGGTGGAGCTATGGGCTCCGCCGCTGCAAGCTACCGAAGGTGTGGAGGAGGCGCGGCAGGCTCGCTCGGCTCAACCGGGCTCGGCCTGCTCCTCCTCGGGCTGGCAAGCTCTTCTCGATCGGCAAGGCTTGCGCGCTCTGCTGCCGCCGCTTCTTCCACGGTGAACCCGACCGCCAAGCAGCTGCTGCCGCCTCCAGCCTGGTGGCGCGCGCTGCATCTCGAGTCGGTGGTGTTGCGGGTGAGCCACTTCTGCTGTCGGGTCGACGGCACTTCTTCCAAGCTATCAAGAACTGCCAGACGACGCCGTCTGCAGGCTCTTGCCAGTTGGAACGATCCCATGCGAATCGCACAACGGCATCATTGCACGGATGCGGTCGAGCTAAGAGTTGTTGCACAATGGGACGACTTCGCGCAACCTAAACCACTGGGTGATCGGCGCCATGCTTGAACAGCTCCAGAAGCATCGCATCCAACTCCAAGACGGTGAAATTCCAGTTGAGGCCCGGACGCAGCCTCATGATGTCCGCCGCATTTTGGAACTCCCAAGCAGGTCTCCTTCTCTCCGCAAGGGATATGGCGCGGCGGCGAGGAAATCTGCGCCAACGGCGCCACCGTGAGTCCGCAAGCCCGAGGCGCAAGATTCGGTCACGGCAATCTTCAACCTAGCATCCTCCGCGCCAAGTTGCTCCAATCGCTGCAAGACTATGGGAGTTTGGCGCTGGGCAGTGAAGGGCTGCGGTTCTCTCAACGATCCAACACCAATCGGCTCTCCACTCCTCCCACTTGCTACGGAGCTCTCCTTCCAAATAGGCTTTTTTCTTGCCGATCCCGAGATCCAAGCAATCCCTCCGACAAGTGGCTCTCCTCTCTCGACGCTGGGCATGAAGAAGTGGCGAAGAGGGCTACGCTTGGTGGACTCACAAAGTTTTCACAAAGATGTGTGAAACCGCCATGGTCGAGACAGCGTTGGGGTGAAATCAAGGAGGCGAAGCTCGATGTGTTCATGATATCGCAAAAGAACTCGAAGAAAGGCGGGCAGAGCCCGCAATAAAAGAACAGCGCCAAGAAGTGGTACCCGCCGAACCAACTCGATGCGGCGGAGAGTACCTTCGGCGCGGATGCATCGCCTCCGCCGACCGTAAGAGGTAGAGTTCTCCCTCAGCCCCTCGTGGTGAGCTGAGGGGAAGACGCCCGCTCCTTCGCAGCGCCATGAGCTTTCGCGCCGGCCGACTTCACACCCTTCCCTTGTCGGCTTTGAGCCATGGCGGAGGTGGTGGAGGAGACCGACGGCGTTGATGGCGCTGGTGGCGATTGGGGCGGAGCGCTGCTCTCTTCGCACTAGAGAAGAAGGGGAGCGGCGGTGGTTTCGAGATGTGACAAGAATGGCGAGGTGGGCGACCTGCCCTTGCTTCCCCTGCTTATAAGGAGGGAGAGGGGCGGACGCCCGCTTTTTCCAATTAAAGAAGGCCCCCACGATCTCTCCCACGATGCCACGCTCGACGCAGGCTGTCTGTGGGGGACGTGGTGGGTCCGGAGCAAGTAACGGCATGATCTAGGCCGCAAGTGTCTGCAGACTGCTTTTGGGCCTGGCCCAACAGCGCTCTGCACTGCAGGTGGCCCAGCCCGGGCTCCTGCCGGTGTACTAGAGTAGGGGTACCCTAGTATCCCGAACTCGTGCACGGGCAGTTGTAGCACCCCGAGGCAAGGCTTCCCTAGTGACCGCCAAGGTCCTCCATGGTTCCTTTGGAGCCATTCAAGAACAAAGTATTTAAGCCAAGGAGACAAGGCCCCGGCAAGAGGAGCTTGCCGGGAAGGCCACTCAAGGCACGTAGAAGACAAGACCCCGACAAGAGGAGCTTGCCGGGAAGGCTCGGTGAGCGACAAGCTTCCGGGCGCGACAAGAATTCAGCCGCGGCAAGGCGCTTTCCGCGGCAGGCGACCTCTCCTCATCTCCGCCCAGCTCATCCACCAACGTTTCGCCATGGGGCCATTCCAGCGCGCTGTCAAGAGGTCGCGGCCAGCGGAGAGCAGCGGTAAGCGGCGCCGACAAGAATGCCATCGTGGCTAACGGTGGCGCCCCGACGGTCCTGTTGAATCGCTTAAGCGACATGGACGGGCATTTAATGCTTTTGTCCCTTGTCACGAGTTAGGTAGAATACATCGTATAAAGTAGCTGTACCAACCACAAGTCTTTTTTTCCCTTTTTCCTCATCTACGACGCCACTCAGCAGGACCCTTGAGCATATAAAAGGAGG
Source organism: Aegilops longissima (assembly GCA_021605205.1). Lineage (NCBI taxonomy): Eukaryota > Viridiplantae > Streptophyta > Magnoliopsida > Poales > Poaceae > Aegilops > Aegilops longissima. Next base: position 36,626 of record JAHIAM010005925.1, read on the forward strand.
CCCAAGTGCAACGAGAAAAGGCTCGAGTTGGGTTCGACTCATTCAAACCAGAGACAATCACGCTAGGTTTTGTAGCTCTCATTGCTCCCTAGCAAGAACACAACATAATCGGACAAGCAGCAGAGGAGTATTATCTCCCGAGAGCTCCGGTTGGGTAAACTGCTCGTGTGCTTCACCGATCTGCTCTTTGTGCAACCTCCGCCCCCATCGAACCAAAAGGGACTCGGTCCGCCGGTCCCATAGGTGTTCGTGGGTTACGCACCAGCTTCCCGACACTCTTATAGTGATCCTATTGTTCCTACTACTTATGTTAAGAAACCTCCTTTTCCTGTTAGGATAAAGGATCATGCTAAAACTTCAACTGTTGTTCGTAAGAGTAATACTAGGACTTATACACCTCCTGAGCAAATCAAAGTTGAACCTAGTATTGCTATGGTTAAAGATCTCTTGGATGATGATTTAGATGGGCATGTCATTTATTTCGTGGTGAGACTGCTAATATTGCTAGACCAGATACTAAGATACATAGACTGTGGTAGGCATGCACGTTAGTTTTGTTAAAATAGGAGATCATTGTTATCATGGCTTATGTGATATGGGTGCTAGTGCTAGTGCAATACCCTATGACTTATATAAAAAAATTATGCACGACATTGCACCTGTTGAATTGGAAGATATTGATGTTACTATTAAGCTTGCCAATAGGGATACCATTAAACCAGTTGGGATAGTTAGAGATGTTGAAGTCTTGTGCAGGAAGGTTAAATATCCTGCTGATTTTCTTGTTCTTGGTTCCCCACAAGATGACTTTTGTCCCATTATTTTTGGTAGACCCTTCTTGAATACTGTTAATGCTAGGATTGATTGTGAAAAGGATACTGTCACAATTGGCTTAGAGGGTATCTCTCATGAGTTTAATTTTGCTAAGTTTCGTAGACAACCTTGCGATAGAGAACCACCTAGTAAGGATGAGATTATTGGTCTTGCTTCTATTGCCATGCCTCCTACTGATCCATTAGAACAATATTTGCTTGACCATGAAAATGATATGTTTATGAAGGAAAGAAGGGAAATAGATGAAGTGTTCCTTAAACAGGAACCTATGCTGAAACACAACCTTCCCGTTGAAATTCTTGGGGATCCCCCTCCACCCAAGGGTGATCCCGTGTTTGAACTCAAACCATTACCTGATAATCTTAAGTATGCTTATCTTGATGAAAAGAAATTATATCCTGTTATTATTAGTGCTAACCTTTCAGAGCAAGAAGAAGAAAGATTATTGAAAACTCTGAAGAAGCACCGTATAGCTATTGGATATACTCTGGATGATCTTAAGGGCATTAGTTTCATGTTATGCCAACACAAAATTAATTTGGTGGCCGATGCTAAACCAGTTAGAGATCCTCAACGACGACTAAATCGCAAAATGAAAGAAGTGGTAAGAAAGGAGATACTAAAGCTCCTTGAGGCAGGTATAATTTATCCCGTTGCTGATAGTGATTGGGTAAGCCCTGTCGATTGTGTTCCTAAAAAGGGAGGTATTACTGTCGTTCCTAATGATAAAGATGAATTGATCCCGCAAAGAATTCTTACAGGTTATAGGATGGTAATTGATTTCCGTAAATTATATAAAGCTACTTAGAAAGATCATTACCCTTTACCTTTTATTGATCAAATGCTAGAAAGACTATCCAAACACACACATTTCGCTTTTAGATGGTTATTCTGGTTTCTCTCAAATACCGTGTCACCGGGGATCAATCAAAAACTACTTTTACCTGCCCTTTTGGTACTTTTGCTTATAGACGTATGCCTTTTGGTTTATGTAATGCACCTGCTACCTTTCAAAGATGTATGATGGCTATATTCTCTGACTTTTGTGAAAATATTTGTGAGGTATTCATGGATGACTTCTCCGTTTATGGATCCTCCTTTGATGATTGCTTGAGCAACCTTTATCGAGTTTTGCAGAGATGCGAAGACACTATTGTCGTCTTGAATTGGGAAAAGTGTCACTTTATGGTTAATGAAGGCATTGTCTTGGGGCACAAGATCTCCGAGAGAGGTATTGAAGTTGATAAAGCCAAAATTGATGCTATTAAAGATGCCATGTCCCAAGGACAGAGAAGGTATAAGAAGTTTCCTTGGTCATGCCGGTTTTTATAGGAGGTTCATTAAGGACTTTTCTAAAATCTCTAGGCCTCTGACTAATTTATTGCAAAAAGATATTCCTTTTGTCTATGATGATGATTGTGTAGAAGCATTTGAAATACTTAAGAAAGCTTTGATCATCGCACCTATTGTTCAGCCACCGATTGAATTTACCCTTTGAAATTATGTGTGATGCTAGTGATTATGCTGTAGGTGTTGTTCTAGGGCAAAGAGTTGATAAGAAATTGAATGTTATCCAGTACGCTAGTAAGACTCTTGACACTGCCCAGAGAAATTATGCTACTACTGAAAAAGAATTCTTAGCAGTTGTGTTTGCATGTGATAAGTTTAGACCTTATATCGTTGATTCCAAAGTTACTATTCACACTGATCATGCTCCTATTAAATATCTTATGGAAAATAAAGATGCTAAGCATAGACTCATTAGATGGGTTCTCTTGATCCAAGAATTTGATTTGCATATTATTGATAGAAAGGGAGCCGAGAACCCTGCTCTGCATAACTTGTCTAGGTTAGAGAATGTTCTTGATGACCCACCGCCTATTGATGATAGCTTTCCGATGAACAATTAGCGGTCGTTAATGCTTCTCGTGATCGCTCCTTGGTATGCTGATTATGCTAATTACATTGTTGCTAAATTTATACCTCCTAGTTTCACATACCAGCAAAAGAAAAGTTCTTTATGATAAGACATTACTTCTGGGATGACCCACACCTTTATAAAGAAGGAGTAGATGGTGTTATTAGACATTGTGTACCTGAGCATGAAAATGAACAGATCCTATGCAAGTGTCACTCTGAATCCTATGGAGGACACCACGCTGGAGATAAAACTGCACATAAGGTACGACAGTCTGGTTTTTATTGGCCTACTCTCTTCGAAGATGCTCGTAAGTTTGTCTTATCTTGTGATGAATGCCAAAGAATTGGTAACATTAGTAGACGCGTCAAGAAATGCCTATGAATTATTCTCTTGTTATTGAGCCATTTGATATTTGGGGCTTTGATTATATGGGACCTTTTCCTGCCTCTAATGGTTACACACATATTTTAGTTGCTGTTGATTATGTTACTAAGTGGGTAGCAGCTATTCCAACTAGTAGTGTTGATCATAACACTTCTATTAAAATGCTTAAAGAAGTTATTTTTCCGAGGTTTGGATTCCCTAGATATCTTATGACTGATGGTGGTTCACATTTTATTCATGGTGCTTTCTGTAAGATGCTTGCTAAGTATGATCTTAATCATAGAATTACATCTCCTTATCATCCGCAGCCTAGGCCAAGTAGAGTTGATCAATAGAGAGCTCAAATTAATTTTGCAAAAGACTGTCAATAGATCTAGAAAGAATTGGTCCAGAAAACTTGATGATGCATTATGGGCCTATAGAACTGCATACAAAAATCCTATGGGCATGTCTCCGTATAAGATGGTTTATGGAAAAGCTTGTCATTTACCTCTTGAACTTGAACATAAAGCATATTGGGCTATTAAAGAGCTCAACTATGACTTGAAACTTGCCGGTGAGAAATGGTTATTTGATATTAGCTCACTTGATGAATGGAGAACCCAAGCCTATGAGAATGCCAAGCTATTCAAAGAAAAAGTCAAACACTGGCATGACTGAAGGATACAAAAGCGTGAGTTTAACGTAGGTGATTATGTGTTATTATTCAACTCTCGTTTAAGATTTTTTGCAGGAAAACTTCTCTCTAAATGGGAAGATCCTTACGTTATCGAGGAGGTCTATCCTTCTGGTGCCATAAAAATCAACAACTTCGAAGGCACAAGTCCGAGGGTGGTGTACGGTCAAAGAATTAAACATTACATCTCAGGTAATCCTATCAATGTTGAAACTAATATTACTGAAACCGTAACCCCAGAGGAATACATAAGGGACACTTTTCAGAACGTTCCAGACTCCGGAAAGGAATAGGTATGTGGCACGGTAAGTAAACCGACTCCAAAACAATTCTAATGTCAATTTTTATCAGTTTTGGAATATTTAAGAATTTTAGGAAGAAAGAAGTAGTCCGGGAAGGAGACGAGGCCTCCACGAGGGTGGAGGGCGCGCCCACCCTTACTGGGCGCACCCCCTGTCTCGTGGCAACCTCGTGTGCCTCCCGGACTCCGTTTTCTTGCACATTACGTATTTTGGTCGGTACAAATTCATTATATAAACTCCCGAAGGTTTTGACCGCCGTATCACGCAAATATCCTCAGTTTTTGTTTCGAGCTGTTTCTGTTTCAGATATAGAGCATCATGACGTCTCCAAGTGCTCCCAAGGACAAGTTTTTCGAGAGGGTTATCAACCCCTATCTCGCCGAGGTGCTGCAACACCCTCAAACCATTGAGATGCGTGAGGGGGTGCTGCACATCTGTGATGTGGAGGGACCAAGGCGTACTGGAAGCGTGGAGACAAAGCTCGAAGCCGTGGAGCAGCAAGTCTTCAAGTGCCAAGGGATGGTGGAGCGTGGACTCAACGCCAATCAGATGATGATCACGGAGTTCACCAACAACCACAAGCTAGATGCCAAAGTCATTGGGGATACCATCTTCAAGCTTCAAGAGAGAGTCGAGCACCTCCAAGCCCAGATCTATGACCTGCAAAACCAGAACTGTGAGTAGGAATATAGATTCAAGAGGATGAGTTTGGCTGCAAATTTAAGGATCCCAGAGACTCGATCATCCTTCTATGATGGTGAGCCTATGCCTTGGAAGATGGACGACAAGCCTACATCATCAACAACTCCTACTTCACCACCTCCGAGGACATAATCAGATGGGTATGGGCACTCCCCTTGGCAACTTCCAAGCTTGGGGGAGGTGCCCCGGTATCGTATCACCATCACACTCCTACCATTACCGTTTTATTTAGTTCGATCCTTTTAGTAGTATCTTGATCTAGTAGATTGAAGTTTTAGTATCAAGTAGCTTTGAGCTTTGCTTTGTGATCTCTTTTTGTAATCGAGTCCGTGAGCTATTTATAATAAAGATTAGTGTTGAGTCAAGGGCTTTGCTATCTTGCCATGATCTTGAGAAAGTAGAAAGAACAAAAAGAATAAAAGAGTTCATATTGATCTTATAGTTAGTAATGACTTCACACATAGAAAGTATGAGGCACAAAAGTTGTTGAGAGTTGATAAATGTAGTTTTGGCCATCGTTGCACTTAATAGGAAGTAATAAGGAAAGAGAGGTTCACATACAAATATATTATCGTGGACATCTTTTATGATTGTGAAGCACTCATTAAGTATGACATGCTAAAAGAGTTGACGTTGGACAAGGAAGACAATGTAATGGTTTATGTTTTCTCACATCTCGCTTAAAGTATATTGTCGCTGACCTTCCAAACATGTTGAGCTTGCCTTTCCCCTCATGCTAGCTAAATTACTTGCACTAAGTAGAGATACTACTTGTGCTTCCAAATATCCTTAAACCTAGTTTTGCCATGAGAGTCCACCATACCTACCTATGGATTGAGTAAGATCCTTCAAGTAAGTTGTGATGTTGCAGATAATAAAAGTTGCTATCTAAATATGTATGACTTACTAGTGGAGAGAAAATAAGCTCTATACGATCATGTTGTGGAAGAAATAAAAGCGATGTGATCAGATAATAAAGGTCCACATACAAGTGGCAATATAAAGTGACGTTCTTTTGCATTAAGATTTCATGCATCCAACCATAAACGCACATGACAACTCTCTTCCCTCTGCCTAAGGGCCTATCTTTTACTTTATGTTTTTACTTTATGCTTGAGTCAAGGTGATCTTCACCTTTCCCTTTTCATTTTATCCTTTAGCAAGCTCCTCGTGTTTGAAAGATCATGATATATATATATCCAATTAGATGTAAGTTAGCATGGACTATTACTGTTGACATCACCTAAAGGTGAACACGTTGGGAGGCAACACAATAAGCCCCTATCTTTCCCAGTTTCCGGTTGAAACTCCATAACCACAAGTATTGCGTGAGTGTTAGCAATTGTAGAAGACTACATGATAGTTGAGTATGTGGACTTGCTGAAAAGCTCTATTCTTGACTCTTTCTGATGTTATGATAAATTTCAATTGCTTCAATGACTGAGATTATAGTTTGTTAGCTTCCAATGAAGTTTCTGAACCATGCTCCCAGCAATCGGCCTACCCCACCCTGGAAGTTTGTGCACCATTAAGCAGACAAGATGGGGTAAGGCTACAGTGAACGCCGCCAGTGCAGCATCAGAGCTATGCTTACGCCGCGGCCATCGTCACCAAGAGTAATGCTATAGTAACTAGCAGCCGACAAGACCCCCGGCGATGGGCCCGGCCTGTCGGCCAAGAGGCCGGCAGCCGACGGGACCCACCAGTCGGCGGGCCCCAGCGGCCGGCGGAGAAGCCGGCGACTACAGATACTGACGACCTGGACCCACATCCAGCCGCATTACCATTGTACCCCTGGGAGGTAGGCCTATATAAGCCCCCCAGGGCACCCATGCAAAGGGTTGATCTCTTAGAGTTTTCGACACCACAGAGAGAAGAGGAGAGCTAGCCTTGCCCTTCTTATTCCTCTAGCCAAACAGCTCAAGGAGCCTCTTGTAGCTACTTGTTGATCTAGTGACCATGAGGAGACCCCGTAGAGCAGGACTAGGGGTGTTATCTCCTAGGAGAGTGTTGGGGATATACCCATGCAGTATGACCGGCGGAGATATGACCCGCTGGGACTTGATGTTTCATTGGTGACCCGATAGATTATAAGTCAAGGAACAATTGAGCATTGTAAGTCGCGCAGACACAATATGTAACGTGGCGTACATAATCATATAACCCGCGGACATAGTCGTAACCCGGCAGACACAACACGTAAGTTCGCAGACACAAATATGTAAGCCAGCAGCACACCATGTAAGCCGGAATGTTGCGGCAGACGGTAAGCCGAGATGTTATGCCGACGGTAAGCCAGATGGTAAGCCAGATGGTAAGTCAGATTATAAGCCAGATTGTAAGAAGCCCAAGATGTTAAAATAAGCCCATGGAGAGAAGCCCGTGATGAGAAGTCAGAATAGTTTAAGTCTTAGTCCGAGATGGACTCTACATGTAACCCGCCCCTTCAACTTATATAAGGAGGGGCAGGGCACCCCAAGAGGGGACAATCAAGAAGAAACAATCTCTAGGGCTAGACACAAAGAGCCGACTTACCGGCGTCTTCCTCATCACCATAATTGGACCTAGCCACAAAAAGCATGTAGGGTTGTTACCGGATGATGTTTCCCGGGCCCCGAAGCTGTCTAAACCCTTGTCTTGTGTTGCGTCTCTCGATCCGCTCAACCCCTCTCAAGCTACCACATAGATGTGTTGGCCTCGCGACTAAGTCCTCACACTAAGGACATCTGACGTGTTAATTCCACGACAGTTTGCGCCCACCGTGGGGCCTGCGCATGGTGGTGTTGAGTTCTTGGAGGGATCTCTCATGAGGATCGAGAAGTTTGCAAATCTCGGATAAAGCAGAGACAGTTGGAAAGAATCTGCATAAGCTTTGAGTTCATCGGTTCGGATTCAGTCTGGCTGATTTAAAGTTCAAGAAAATTAAGGTTACAGTCTGATGACTGCCGTAAGTCACCAAGAAAGAAGTCCAAGCCGCCTCCATCGGTGAGTCGCCGGTTCGCCTTTATTCACCAATTATAAGTTAGAGGCAAAAATCAAAGGCTCGGGTGTTTCCTTGAAGATCTATTAAAACTGCCGCTGCTGTTGATTGGGGATACGAGCTCTGTTTTTGGTAAAACTAGATAATGCACAATAGTGAGACGACCTGGAGGAGGATTTGGTCTTCAGCGCTGTAACTCACCGAGTCCGAGTCAGCCTCACGCCAAGCTGCCGCAATGCGCCACGCCACGCCGCTGTTGTCCGAACCACGTTAAATCGCCCCGTCGTCGCGGGTCCGCTCCGTCTCCCGCGCATTGTCAATCCGCCGCTTCAAGACGCCGTCGTCCGGGCCATGACCCACCTCTGCATTAACGGCCTTGACTCGCCGGCACATCGCCTGAAATCACCTTCAAGCCGGAGCCGCTTCGAGCAGGACTATGACCCGCCAGGGGCTGTTGTTTGTTTCAAAAGGAACTGATCGCCTCAAGCTAGAGCTTAACATCTGCCGGTCAATGTGCAATAAACCATAGAAAATTACCCAGTCGATTCACGGGCAAGGTGCAATAGGCTGATCCAACGCTGCTCTTCGCATACTTATTCAGAAAATCAACGCTACGAGGAAGAGTCTTCAGAGGTCAGAATAAACTGTTCGGGAGTCCAGATTCAGCCCTCACATCGAACAGCCGTCGTGATTGCCTCCCCTTCTGCCGCATCTTTGGTCGCGCAGCAGGTCGCCGTTGTTAAAGTTGCTGAATCGCCGCCGGGTCAAGCCCCTGCTACAAGCCATCTTCTTCCTTGTCGAGTTGTGCCCCGCCTTGGCCTTGCTTCTCTGCAAGATCTCGACCGCCTCGCGCCCGAGCAGCCGCTACTGGAGCATTTTGAGTCGCCGCCATGCTTGGCCTTAATCCGTCGTCGTTGAGCCACCTCACCTATCAAGATCCGCCACGCCGGCTGTACCTTAACGCAGCACTGCCATCGCGGCTCCACCTCCATCTATGAGCCGGTCCGCATTGGCGAGTCGCCGGTCGCGGTCCCGCTGTGCCGGTGCCTCTCCAACTTGCTGCCGTAGCTGCATCCCCGTGCTTCCGAGTTTCCGCGACCATCCTCTGCGCTCTCAGCGGCCGGTTTCACCTGTGCATGTTTTCTCCTCCGCGGCCGGTTCATCCTTCTCTGCTGCACCATAAACCGTCGTTGTATTTCACCGAGTCACCGTCTCCAAGCTGGAGAGCCGCCGTGACCCACGGCTGCCTCGAATCGCCACCGCCGCTGCACCAGACCAACCTGTCATCTATTGCAAGATGCAGACCGTGCAAGTCACCGCTGATACGGTGACCCGCCTCACCATGGACCTCATCTCCACCTGCCTCGCTCTGCCGTGGCCCTGCCGCGTCAAGCCGCCCTGACTTGCAGAGCTGCCAAGCGCACCACAAGCTGCCGCCTTGGCCTCGCAGATCGCGTTTTAAGTCATCCACAGCCGGCCAAGTCACCGGGTTGTTCCCTCTACCATTGCAGTCAAATCTGATTCAACTCCGTCAGCAGCGTCTGCCACGGCCTCGCTTACACCGCACCTGACCGTGCCTTGTGGCGCCTTGCCAACCTCGCTCCATCGCGAGCCGCCCACGCCTCAAGCCGCCAATGGGTCACGGTGGCTCAAGGTGGCGATTCGAGGCAGCCGTGGGTCATGGCTGTTAAACTGTATATTGTTAGGATATATGAGGTTGTTAATATTGTACTTATCTCCTGTAACCAACTGTATCTTGTGCCCTAGTTGCACCCTATAAATACATCCTGAGGCCACCAGTTCGTGCACCGATCCAATCTCTCTCTCTCTCTCTCTCTCTCTCTCTCTCTCTCTCTCTCTCTCTCTCTCTCTCTTTTCACATGGTATCAGGCCTTCTCGCTTGATCGCATCATGGGCTCTCCCACGGCTTCCGCCTCTTCTTCTGCTACCCTAACCACGCTCTCCCTCCCCGCTGCCTTCAATGGCCTGCCGGCCTCTGCCGTTCCTCCTCCCTCCGCCAGCCTTATCACCGCCAAACTCACCACCTCTAATTTTCTTCTCTAGAAGGCTCAAATCCTTCCTCCTCTGCGTATAGCTGGCGCCACGGGCTACGTTGATGGCACGCTCCTGCTCCTGCCAAGTTTCTTGACCCCGATGACAAGGGGGTGTGTGCTCCCAATCCGGAGTATGCGACCTGGTTTCGCCAGGACCAGATCATCCTCAGCTACCTCCTCGCCTCCCTCTCCGACGAGGTGCTGCAGCAAGTGCATCAGCTTGACACCTCTCGTGCCATCTGGTCTCATGTCGAGGAGATGTACACACGCCCACCGCCGCGCCAAGATCGCCCAGATCAAGATGGACATGGCGGTCTTCGTGAAGGGCACCTGTCCATGGCAGATTATTTTGCCAAGATCCACGCCAACGCCGACCAGCTTGCAGTTGTCGGCCGCCCCATGCGTGAGGAGGACATCATCACCGCTGTCATCACCGCCTCGACAATGACTCACGAGCCCTCATCACCGCCTACACCACTCGCCCCGAGGGCATGTCTCTTGGTGAGTTTTACTCATGCAATTTCTTCGAACGGCGCCCGTGAGTACAATGCTTCTCGCCTTCATCTTCAACACGGCGGCTCCTCCATCAACTACGTCGCCCGAGACCCCAACGGCAACACCAACAACTCCAATCGGGGCAAGGGTAACTATCGTGGCAAGGGCCGCGGTAACTCCGGAGATCGCGGCAACTACAACAACAACTCTCGCGGCGGTGATCGCGGAAACCGTGGTGGCGGCGGCGCGCGCCAACAAGGCGACTTCGGTGGAAACCGCGGTGGTGACCGCGGTGACTACGGCGACTGCGACGATCACCGCGTCCAGTGCCAACTCTGCCGTGGTCCTGGGCATTACGCCTGGGAGTGTGGCCAACGCTATAACCATGCTCCACCAAGAATAGATCCAAGATGGCGGGCTTCTTGCCGCTTCTCCTCCTTCCATCTTAGGTGACCCTGCTTGGTTCACCGACACCGCGCCATGGATCATATCACCGCGATCAGGATCGCCCACCGTCCGGGAGAAGTACCCAGGAAGAGATCGTATCCACACTGCTGACGGCTCAGGTTTGCACATAGCTCATCGTGGTCATGCAATCCTTCCTACTCCCTCTGCAAATCTCAAACTTCGCAATATTTTGCATGTTCGTAATGCTGACAAGAACCTTCTCTCTGTCAATCGTCTTGCTATTGATAATGATGCTTATCTAAAGTATTACCCTACTCACTTTCTCATGAAGGATTTGATCACCAAGAGGGTTCTACTTCAAGGCAGATGTGAGAATGGGCTCTACCCATTCGGTCGTCCTCCCATCATGCCTGTCTTCGTTCGGCTGCCCGGTGAAGATTGGCACGCCAAGCTTGGCCACCCATCCATTCAAGTCGTTCAGCATGTTTTATCATCCAATAAACTAGCTTCCTCTAGTCGGTCTATGACCCATGTGTGTAATGCATGTCAACAAGGCAAAGCACACCAGCTTCACTTTCCTGCATCATCGAAAGTGTTTCTTCTTCTCCATTAGAACTTATTTTTTGGATGTGGGGACCTGCCAAACCTCTCTCGTGGGTTCCAAGATTATGTTTCATTTACCGATGATTATAGTAAATTTGTGTGGATTTATCTTCTCAAGAGAAAATGTGATTTGTTTGAAGTTTTTCGTGACTTTCTTGCTCATGTTGAACGCTTCTGTCCCGTAAGATTTTATGTGTTCAATCGACCGGGTTGGGGAATACGAGAAGCTTAGCAACACGTTTTTCATCAACTTGGCATCATGCATCACGCTTTTGCCCACACACACACCAGCAAAATGGTTCGGCCGAGAGGAAGCATCGACATATTGTTGACATGGGACTCTCTTTACTATCACATGCGTCCATGCCACTTCGCTTTTGGGATGAGGCCTACCTCTCGGCTTGCTACCTCATCAATAGACTCCCTAGTCGTGTCATTGGCAACCTTAGTCCTATGGAAGAACTCTTCCAAACCAAACCAGACTACACGTCTCTTCGTACGTTTGGTTGTGCTTGTTGGCCCAATATGCGTCCCTACAACACACACAAACTTGCTTTTCGATCCCAACAGTGTGTGTTTGTTGGCTATAGCATTCGCCACAAAGGATATAAATGCCTTCATCTACCCATGGCTCGTGTCTATATCTCTAGGGATGTCACGTTTGATGAAACAATTTTTCCTTTTGCCAACCCTTCTACTTCTCCCATACCACCTCGTGTTGCCGAACAAGCCATACTTGTATTTCCGCATGACCACATGAACTATGGTATACCTGATGTGTCTACTAATCTGGATGCAGGATCTCCTTTGGCGCAGACGATCCCAGGTACGGCAGGCAATCCCGCGTCCAAGGAAGATCTGGGCATGGGATCCGGAGTGGATCCGGCCTCGGATCACGCGTCAATCCCGGCCCGCAGCCCGTCAGCCGGTCGCGGGGCGCCGTTGGCCCACGTAGCGCCTTCTGGCGGCTTGGTCGCCCCTTCGCCCGACCCTCCTCCCTCAATGGAGGGGCCCGACATGGGCCCGCCCCCTGCCGCCTCCAACCCGCTGCAGACAGGCGCCCACGTGCTCGCCGCCAGCCCGTGGCCGGTCTGTCGCGTCGGTCAGCCGCGTCGCGCCCGGTCCTCCTGGGATCACCGCAGATTCTCCCGCACTGCTGGGCGCCACGGATCCGGGAGGATCCGATCCGCCGCTGTGTCTGCTGGTGACACGCGATCCCAGCGGATCCTCGCCCCTCCGTGATCTCCCCGCCTCGATCCTCTGTGCCCAGGGCTGCTGCACCACCTGCGCATCCGATGATGACACGCACACGCGATCATACTCGCAAGGCTGCGCAACGTACGGACGGCACCATTAATTATGACCCGTCCAGACGTGCCTTTCTGGTCTATTGGGAACCTCGTGATCATCGTGAAGCCATGGCATCTCCAGCTTGGCGTGCCGCTATGCAGTCTGAGCTTGATGCACTTCGTCACAATGGCACATGGACTTTAGTTCCACCGCCACCTCATGTTAATGTCATTGACTGCAAATGGGTTTTCAAAATCAAGTACAAAGCTGATGGCACTATTGATCATCACAAGGCACGTCTTGTTGCCAAAGGATTCAAACAACGCTATGGTCTTGACTATGATGATACGTTCAGCCCCGTTGTCAAACCAGTCACTGTTCGCTTGGTCCTCTCCATTGCGGTCTCTCGTGGTTGGTGTCTGCGCCAGTTGGATGTTCAGAATGCTTTGCTCCATGGAGTTCTCCAGGAACAGGTATATATGTGGCAACCTCCCGGATTTGTGGATCCCACTGCTCCTCGGGCTCTGTGTAAGCTGCAGAAAGCTATCTATGGACTCAAACAGGCACCTAGAGCCTGGTACTCTAGGCTCAGGTCTCGACTGCTTCAACTTGGCTTTGTGGCATCTAAAGCAGACACTTCCCTGTGTATCTTTCATCATGGCAGTGTCGCCATGTTCATATTGTGGCCAGCTCCTCGCCTACTGCCATGACCAGGTTGCTTGCTGATCTTCATGCCACTTTTGCTCTCAAGGATCTTGGTCCTTGCACTTTGTCCTTGGAGTTGAGGTGAGATCGCCGCCACAGGGATTATGCTCTCCCAACAGAAATACATTGGCGACATTCTTCACCGTACAACATGGAGAATTGCAAGGTTTCCACTACTCCCATGTCCTCCGGTGAAAAGATCAATAAGGATTGTGGGGTACCCTCTCTCGGGATGACAGACACAAGACCGCAGTCTGGTTGGCGCTCTTCAGTACCTGACATTGACTCGACCAGACATTTCCTTTGCTGTGAATCGTGTCTGTCAGTTCCTCCATGCACCAACGACTGTACACTTTTCAGCTGCTAAACGGATCTTGCGGTACTTGAAGTACACCCGTGGCATGAGTCTTTCCATACGCAAGTCACCGTCCATGGTTTTGAGTTGTTTCTCTGACGCAGACTGCGCTGGGTGCAGTGATGATCGCAGGTCTACAGGAGGGTTTGCTGTCTTTCTTGGTCCCAATCTTGTATCGTGGAGCTCTAGAAAGCAGGCCACTGTCTCGCGGTCCAGTACGGAGTCTGAGTACAAGGCCATTGCGAATGGAACAGCTGAGATAATCTGGGTACAGTCAGTTCTTGGAGAGCTTGGAGTTTTATGCCACGCCCTCCAATCTTGTGGTGTGATAATTTGGGCGCCACTTACCTGTCAGCTAACCCAGTATTTCACGCCGTAACAAAACACATCGAGGTGGATTTCCATTTTGTTCGTGAACGAGTTGCAGCCAAAGCATTGGATGTTAGGTTCATCTCTTCCAAAGAACAGGTTGCGGATATCTTCACCAAAACCACTAGCTGAGACACCTTTTGTCTCCTGTAGATACAATCTGAATCTTCGTGAAGGAAGTACAGATTGAGGGGATGTTATACTGTATATTGTTAGGATATAGGAGGTTGTTAATATTGTACTTATCTCCTGTAACCAACTGTATCTTGTGCCCTAGTTGCACCCTATAAATACATCCTGAGGCCACCAGGTTCGATGCGCGGATCCAATCTCTCTCGTTTCACAACGGCGGCTCTCCGGCTTGGAGACGGTGACTCGGTGAGATAGTACAACGACGGCTGTGGCCCTGCCTCCACTGCCGCTGCGGTGACGGAGTGCTTCAAACACCGGCTCTACTAGCATTACCACATGCATACACCTGAAGCTAACAAATCAGTGGACAGGAGCGTTCCAGCCTTGAGCCGCCCGTCGCGCCAAAGTCACCTCCACCGTGCCGTTTTCTGTCAAAGCCGCCAGACGTCCTCGCGCTTCTTCGCCGACCTCGTACGCCCTCCAAGCACCTTGGCTCCAACCCGGTGCCACTTTTCAAGCCGCCGTCGTCTTCCAGCCGCCCCTGTTTCGGGTAGGGCGTGGGCTATAACACGCAGCATCGACTCCCGCCGGCTGAGACTACCGCTGTTTGTTTCCACCGAGCCGGCCCGTGTTTCGCCTAGTACGATGCCGCCATGCCCTCAACTTACCTTCAAGACAGTGCACAGCAAGAGGAATCCGAAACTGAAGAAAATCAAAAGGGAAGATGATGTTTGGTCCGATTCAGAGGAAAGACAAATCTACAATTGGACTCTGCCGGCCGGGCTATGCCGTGGTCGATTTCGTCGACCCGCCGGCGCCTCATCAACCCGCTGTTTCCAAACCACTATGGTCTCGTGTTGCTTTTTCCGTGAGCCTCCGAGCCGCCGCAACGAGAGCCGCCAGGAGCACACCGGCGAGTTGCCGACGTGCCTTGCCCCGCTGAGCCACAACGACATCCGTCACAGAGCCGCCATCATCAAATCACCACGCGCGACCCGCCCGCTTGTGCCTCCGCCTGCGCCGGTCGTCCTTCGTCCCAGTCGCCATGAAGCACCGCCGCAAGCAGCCCTTGTTGGTCTCTTCCTCCGCTTCGCGCTCGCCCCTCGTCCAAGTCACCATCGGGTCTCGATGATGTTGAGTCGCTCCGCGCTCCTTGCGCCTTCGCCTGGGACTCAGCGAGCAGCCGCCAAGGACTCTTCACGTGCCACGTTCTTTTCAGCTCTGCCACGCCGGGCGTTCTCCACTACTGGCTACCACCGTTGCACTGGCAACCGTGTGACAAAGAGCTGCCGCGGTCCCCGATCTGCCTCAGTGCCTTGGGCTACCGCGCTTCGCCGGACTCACCTCGCGACCGGTCCTCACCACCCGCTCGCCAGGGACGCGCGACCCGCTCGCGCACGCGTCTCCTCCGAACGGCCCTCTCCTCCACCGCGAGTCGTCCTCGGCGGTCGCCTCCAAAGCCACTGGCTGCTCCCGAGCCGGCTTGCGGCCTTGCGCCGTCACCACCATCGCCTCGACTCGCTTCTGCCTCGGGCTGCGACCCGCCTTCACCATTGCCCCGCACGTCGGCGGCTGCAGCCGCGTCCTGCTGCCAGCTCGACGCCCGCGGCGAGCGCGTCCCACCCGCCGAGTCGCCGACTGGTTCCACGCCCCGCTCCTCGCCTTATCCTCAACCGATGCGATTCTAGAAAGAAAGAAAGGTGGCCAGGTAAAAAAAAAGGGGGGACCCGCCTCGTCAACACGTCGTGGTCCTTCACCGTTTCAAGTCGCCCCGCCGGACTTATTTGACGCGACGCCATCACAACCGAGCCGCCCCGGCCGGCGCCGCCTCCAAGCCGCCGTGGCAAAGTCGCCGTCTCCGCCGTGTCTGAACTCGAGCCTCTACCGCCAAGCCATCCCATAGTAATAGAAAAGGCTATAGATCGAATGGACACTAATGCACACACTGTCACGGTGCGCCATTATTATCTCTTGATCAAGTACAAGTATTCACGACGCGCCATTAGTGTGGAAGACACTAATGGCAAGATCAGACACGTGGTGCGCCACTAGTAATTTCTTTTTCTAAACATACTAATGGCGCATCATGGCGCGGTGCGCCACTCGTTGTTTTTTTTGTGAAACTATATGGCATCAGAAGATAGTGCGTCATTACTAGTTTAAACTAGTAATGGCGACCGTGCCACGATCGCGCCATTAGAATATATATATTTTTTATTTTTTTGCAAAACTTCTAACAAGACTGCAGTAGATGCTGCGCCTTACAATTCAGCGCGTTGCGGTGGTGCCATTAGTATCTTGGGACCAACAAGATATTTTTCGGACACCTACCCACTTACTTTCCCCACTTCATTCTCTCCACCTCCTCCTCCAAGCTTGTCTCGGCTGCCTCCTCCTCCTCACATCATTTGCACCATAGATTCATCCAAATTAAGTGGTTAAATTATCTTTTTTATAGGTAAGTAAGGGGAAGCTATCTTTATGTTGTTCTCCTCTCCAACAACGTGCACATGCACTTTTGTGGTCTAGCTAGATCTATGTATGTTCGTGGTATTGCATATGTTTGTGGTGTTGCATATATGTTTGTGTTTGCAGTACGGTATTTGAAATGCGATAGTTGCCAATATTTTGCCGGAATGTTGATTCATTTCGTTCAAGTAGAATTTTGCACTATGCATTTTTGGGTCCTATTTTAGGGAAAGTCATGCCAAATTTTTTCTTGGTTCTAAAATATCATTTTGCTCTACCTCAGCGACCATGGTCCGCACGATGACCGAAGGCATCGTGAATAGGTTTTTGAGCTCCGCGAATGCCGAGATGCTTCAAAAGAACGAGACGGAGATAAGATGTCGTGTCAAAGATGCAAGTCAAGAGCCTTATTGCGGACCCGGATTCCGGCAGGTACGGGACCACCGCTCTTGCGTGGTTTCATGGATGACTATCGGTGGCAAGATGATGAAGATGACTATGAAGTCGCCCATGGGGCAGGCAAGAAATGAGGAAGGGCAGCAAGACAAC